>JARFJB010002020.1:0-62500 GCA_036346205.1 Vesta saturnalis
TTTCTGTAGTCATTTAGCACTTATTAAATAAAAATTAATTTTAATTAATACCTATAGCGCCATCTCTGAGATGTACAAGTTATAAAATTGTTTCTTGAGGCGTTGGCTTTCTTTTCAAAATCGCCATTGCTCTGAAATGGTTGAAATTTCTAGAAAATTTTTACTGTTTCTATTTGGCAGATGTGAAGCATCAATTTTCTGGAAAATTTTCACAATATAGTATCGCTTTGTTGTATAGAAGTGATGTAATCGCTATTAAAGGCGGATGTAATAGAAATATTTTACTCCATCCAAACGTTTTCGGTTTCAAACAAAATAATTTCCTATTACTTCTTCAAAGAAATAGATGTCAGCAATTGGTTAAGACATTTACACTAATGCTCGCATTGGACCCTAGAGCACTTAAGTTTCCATATAACTTTACCGTTACGATTACATCAAAGTTCATGTTTACATTTGGTTTTGTCTTTATTTATGTAACAAGACTGCCCGTTCTGAATCTCTCTGGCTTATTTTTTGGATTGTACTGCTGATACACTGTGGTCCGCTGTGTCTAACGTACTTGGGATTGCCTGATCGTTAAGGGTACACCTGTATTGAAGCTGGTGAAATCCTGGCTACCTTGAATAACGCATAAACCTTCGCAAACACAGGTCAGCTCTTTCCTTTTATTGCATATATAAATTGCCTTCAGCAGATTACGATCGCTTACAACGAAATTAAATACATTTACCTTACTTGTATTTGACAAATATTTTACCCACGAATACAACTCGTACCTAAATTGCCTTCATCAGGTTACGATCGCCTACAACGAAGTTAAATACTTTTATATTAATTCTGTCAACGAGTATTCGTTAAACATGTTACCTGTAGTGTAAGTTCATTGTCAGCTTGATACCCGACTTCAGCTAATTTTAATACAATTTCTCTCATGTAGTACTGCTATATGTTAATTAAATCATTCTTCTATATTTTACGCACACTCAACAATCAACATTTTGAATAATTTTTGTCAAAATTGTGCCACATCCAGTAGGGGGTTCATGCACAACCTCCATTTTGGGGATAATTAATTTTGTACTACTGTTTGGTCGTGCGCAGTAGCTTTGCTGCGACTTTTATGTTTATACCAGATGTAGCTTTTTGTGTAGCGTGATATTGAATGTCAAATGTTAGCGCGAGATTTCGTGCTAGTTTAAATTCTATTCGGTAGCTCAAATATACAATATACACTATCGTTTTATGGATAAGGTTGTTCGGACCAATTTCTATTTCTAATTTAAATTGCTTAATTACTAAATATTATTTTTATTCGAGATAAATTAAGTGGACTGAACAAGCTTTTCCAATTGTATTGAGGTAATTTAATCAAAAAGGGGTTTGTATTTGTTAAACAAAAGGCAAGCTGAATTACTTAATTAATTGTTCTTTCTTGTAAATAACTGATTTAATAGGTTTATTAAATTGGCCTTTTCAGGCTAAGGTACGTAAGATCTTGCGTCGGCCGGAAGGGGTATTGTTGTTTTTGCTATTATAATTATAAATTACTGTGGGCGTATGTACAAGCTCACGACTTGCGAAACTTGAATTTGTGTTGCTATCTACTTGTGTATGGACTAATGAATATTTTTTCTATAATAAAGGTAGCGGTAGGACTAATTAGGGTCTGTTTGTGGCGCCATTTAGTGGTGTATATACTAATGAGCATTTTCTGCAATAGAAGTTGATCATGCACACCTCTCTCTTTCTCGTTTATCCATTTCTCTCTCGGCTGTTTCTCACACACAAATAAATAAATTAATTAATTAAGCAGGTGAATGTCAAACAAATCATGCTCGATCGAATCAAATCAATCAATAAACCATGCCTTACAGTTTGCGGGAACCAGCTTACAGTTCAAAAGCTGATTTGGTTTAATTAATTACAGTTTGCTTGCTCAAAATCAGCCACAGTTCAAAATACCAAATTGCTATAACGGAAATAAAAGACAAAATGTTTTAACGGTTTATTATTACATGCGAATCAATAACTACGAAGTTTAAAACCGACAAATACGTACCGCATAATGCTATTAATTAATTTAAAAAAAAATAGCGTAACACTCTCACCGTTATGTAATTAACGAAATAAACGGGTAGAGATCGGGTAGAATAAGAGCTGATGCAGAGTTGGTTGATTTATGACGCCCCCTATAATAACACATTAAAATCTTTATTGGCATTTTTGTGAACAATATCAAGTAAAATATATATTAAAAAATAATACGCATACCTTCAGATGTGTTTTTTCTTTCAACTGTTCGAATAATAACAGCGTTGGGGAATTAAACTACATATTGAAATATTTTATACAGTCCACTAAACCGTTTTGTGTTTTTACTTATGGATAGTTGATATAAAACTGGCTATTGGCTTTCCCATCATTAAACCGGATCAGTAGTAATCAGGCACCATCCCCACCCCTCCTTTTTTACGTCACAAGCCCCGCCCCCTTTCACGTTTTTACATGCTCACGTGGGGGGCCGGTTTTTCCACCCTTATTTTTACCCGCTTACGTGTAGGACGTGTTTTTTCCCCCCTATTTTGCACATCCACGTGTGAGACCGGATTTTCCACCCTTATTTTTAACACGCTTACGTGTAGGGCGTGTTTTTTTACCCCTATTTTTTACATATCCACGTGTGAGACCGGATTTTCCACCCTTATTTTTACACATCCACGTGTGAGACCGTATTTTCCACCCTTATTTTTATATACCCTCGTGTAGGACGTGTATTTCCATCCCTATGTTTTACACATCCACGTGTGAGACCGTATTTTCAACCCTCTGTATCCCTAATTAAGATCTTTTTGTAGCTGCTAACGTGAGCTGTATTTTAGGGTTAGCGTTGAGCTGAGGGCTTAGGTGGTGGCTGAACTGGGGTGTGGCTTGGCTTAGGGCGGGGCTGGAGCTTAGGGTGGTCTAAGGATAAGTCTTAGAGTTTGGCCTTGGTGGTGGAGCTAGGGTTGGAGTCAGGTCTTGGTGGTGGAGCTAGGGTTTAGAACTGTATTTAGGGTGGGGCTGTATGTAGAGGTGAGGATAAGTCTTAGGGTTATTTCTGATGGTATTAAGGTCCTTCTGGTTGTAACCCTGGGGTTAGGCAGACACATACGCCTACAATAATTGCATAATTAATAAGATATTATTATTTAGTCTATTGCTTTAAAAGGGTTAAATGCTATTGGAGAAAACGTTTCTAATAAGGAGATGAGATAGCATCTGTGTTAAGGATTGATCTTGCGTGGGGAAATTTGAATGACAGTAAAATTTAATTATAGAACACTTATTTTTATTATCATAATTAAAAAACCTCAGTGAGCTATAGAAAATTACTGCCATTCTGTAATGAAACAAAAAACATTTTTATTAAGTTAATTACATAACAGTTTGTCTTTTCTTAAACGATTATTAAAAACATAGTTTTACCTGCATTGAAAATAATATCCATACGTCCGTTAAAAATGTTGTACGCCTTAATATTTTTAAAGAAACTTAATGCTTGTGTTTTATAACTGTAATTAAAAATCTGTAAATAAATAAAAGGGTTAATACCACACTTACCATATCTGTACTTAAAGAACCGTTTCGAGGTACTGATTTATGCGTGATGGTCACCGCTTTTGTGTTATCTGTCAACTAAAACTTTCTAGTTGTGTAAAAGCCAGCTATAATTAGAGTGTAAAATATACAACCTCATTGTCTTTATTGCACTTACTGAAATCGTATTAACCTTTCTCTTAAAATAAAATTGTTTTAAAATATTCGTATACGGATACACAAATTGTTTTATAAAACCATATTAAGTGTTTGGAATGTTTAAAATTCCATAACATTTTAGTAAGAAATCACTGTTCACGTTTACTTTTAACTAATTACCGTGTAATTATATAACTTTTGTTTAATTTAATAGTCTAAAACCAATATAAATGGTTAATATAATTTCTAAAAATATTATTAGAGTTGATACGCCGTTTTATTTCAAGTAATTGTTTTCAATATATATAAAATGTGTAAGTGGACCTGTATTATTTGTTGTAACCTTCACTTACATAAATTCAACTTATACACGAATTAATAACGACCTCCACTAACTAGTTTATAACACAATCGCTATGTAGCGTATTTTTATTTACACTCGTACTTCTATAAACTATTAATGCTCCATTTTAATAGGGTGATCAACTATCTGAAAAAGGTTTACTGTTAAAGTATACGATGAAGATCGTTTGAAGCAAACCTTGTATTATTCTTATATACGAATGATATTTCAAAAAGTACTAGTATAATTAACATGAAGGTTTATAAATCTACATCCAGACAAGAAACAGTTTTAAACACAAAGAATTTATCTGTAAGGCAGACAATGCTATTACATAAGACGTTTTACAAAAACGTGGTTATTCCACATTGAGTGGCGTGGTAGAGTGACGTAATCTATTTTATTTTGAAATTTCATAGAGAGCATCACCATCATCGAAATTTTGAGATACTACCATCTCATCGTCTTCACCTTGAACGATTATATTGTAACCTATAAAGCAAGCTAATAACCCTAATAGTTTATCAGACATTATTACATGGACACGAGGTTAGCTCTAAATTAAATGGTTTCAACGCTGCTCTGGGAATGCTGTACACTTAAAACCTTTAAGTCTGCTCGCCGAAGTTGTACCGTATTCACTTTCTTCAATTTTATCTGCACTCTGTTTCGAAGCTGTAATACGTTTTTCTAATACATAAACAGAATCTTCAATACTGTGATACGTGTAGCAGCAAAACACATTAGCTAGTTAGTTTCACCTCTATATTACTTTACATGCAAGCCTGATCTTATCATAAATAAATACATCTGTCAAAAAAGCTGATTAAACATAACTCCACGGCCAGGTATAGCAAGCAACGCTTCCAATTATAGCTCTTAGTCAACACAATAGGGCCTACAACTACATACAATCGACTAGCACTGCTTAAGCACGAGGATCAAACGAAAACACGCACGCACGCACGCACGCACACAAGCTCGCACGTACGCTTCACGTACGCACGCACGTGCGAACGCTCGTACGTACGCCCGCACGCTCGCACGTACGCACGAACGTACGCACGCTCGCACGTACGCAAGCTCACGTACGCACGCACGTGCGAACGCTACGTACGCTCGCACGTACGCACGAACGTACGCACGCTCGCACGTACGCAAGCTCACACGTACGAGCGTTCGCACGCCCGTACGTACGCTCGCACGCACGCACGTATGCGCGCACACACACACACACACACACACACACACACACACACACGAGAGAGAGCGAAAACACGCTAAAGCGAAAAACTTGTAAACTTGCAAACATGAATCAAGACGGTGGAGCACCGCTAGGAAAAAAAACAGGTTTATTAACAAAACCGAAGGAAAGCTTAACGTTTTGAAAATATATTATTATTATTATTATAAACAACAATACATCATTATTATTTAATAACATGCTTTATCGGTTTTCTTCTTCTTCTTGAACCGTGAGTCGTCCTCATCATCATCATCATGATTTTGAGATTTGCCCTTCCCCCCTACCTCATCGCTCTTCTTTCTCTTCTGTGAATCATCATCTTGGATGTGAGATACATCCAGCTCAACCACGTCATCGCTTTCATCATTATCTTGAACGGTTATGTTGTAATAGTTTATTAACAAGTCAGTAAAATCTCTAATGTCCGCTGATGTTGGCTCATAAACAGGGGAATACATTATAGTAATGCTCACTCGATGACAGTTACACTTTAAAGAGCGAAACACACGAGAAACGAGAACGCAGCTAGCTTTGGGTCTTGTGCGCAAGCGCACTCGTCAATGTTAGGGTAGAATCGGACATCTTCGGGGATGTCTGAAGTATTGACCTAACCACACTCTAAGATAGCCCCTGGGGGCATGTTTTATAAATCTAAACGCCTCTTTTATGGTCGAGGTATTTTATCCTAAGAAGCCAGAACGCAGCTAGCCTTTGGTCTTGTGCGCAAGTGTGCTCGTCAACGTTCGGGTAGAATCGGACATCTTCGGGGATGTCTGAAGTATTGACCTAACCACACTCTAACATAGCCCCTGGGGGCATGTTTATAAATCTAAAGGCCTCTTTTATGGTCGAGGTATTTTCTCCTTAGACGCCAGAACGCAGCTAGACTTTGGTCTTGTGCGCAAGCGTGCTCGTCAATGTTCGGGTAGAATCGGACATCTTCGGGGATGTCTGAAGTATTGACCTAACCACACTCTAACATAGTCCCTGGGATATGTTTTATAAATCTAAACGCCTCTTTTATGGTCGAGGTATTTTCTCCTAAGAGAAAGAAGAGCGATGAGGTAGGGGGAAGGGCAAATCTCAAAATCATGATGATGATGATGAGGACGACTCACGGTTCAAGAAGAAGAAGAAAACCGATAAAGCGTGTTATTAAATAATAATGATCTATTGTTGTTTATAATAATAATAATAATAATATATTTTCAAAACGTTAAGCTTTCCTTCGGTTTTGTTAATAAACCTGTTTTTTTTCCTAGCGGTGCTCCACCGTCTTGATTCATGTTTGCAAGTTTACAAGTTTTTCGCTTTAGCGTGTTTTCGCTCTCTCGCGTGTGTGTGTGTGTGTGCGCGCATACGTGCGTGCGTGCGAGCGTACGTACGGGCGTGCGAACGCTCGTACGTGTGAGCTTGCGTACGTGCGAGCGTGCGTACGTTCGTGCGTACGTACGAGCGTGCGGGCGTACGTACGAGCGTTCGCACGTGCGTGCGTACGTGAGAGCTTGCGTACGTGCGAGCGTGCGTACGTTCGTGCGTACGTGCGAGCGTGCGGGCGTACGTACGAGCGTTCGCACGTGCGTGCGTACGTGAGAGCGTACGTGCGAGCTTGTGTGTGTGCGTGCGTGCGTGCGTGCGTGTTTTTTCGTTTGATCCTCGTGCTAAAGCAGTGCTAGTCGATTGTATGTAGTTGTAGGCCCTATTGTGTTGACTAAGAGCTATAATTGGAAGCGTTGCTTGCTATATCTGGCCGTGGAGTTATGTTTAATCAGCTTTTTTTTTTTGACAGATGTATTTATTTATGATAAGATCAGGCTTGCATGTAAAGTAATATAGAGGTGAAACTAACTAGCTAATGTGTTTTGCTGCTACACGTATCACAGTATTGAAGATTCTGTTTATGTATTAGAAAAACGTATTACAGCTTCGAAACAGAGTGCAGATAAAAATTGAAGAAAGTGAATACGGTACAACTTCGGCGAGCAGACTTAAAGGTTTTAAGTGTGTACAGCATTCCCAGAGCAGCGTTGAAACCATTTAATTTAGAGCTAACCTCGTGTCCATGTAATAATGTCTGATAAACTATTAGGGTTATTAGCTTGCTTTATAGGTTACAATATAATCGTTCAAGGTGAAGACGATGAGATGGTAGTATCTCAAAATTTCGATGATGGTGATGCTCTATGAAATTTCAAAATAAAATAGATTACGTCACTCTACCACGCCACTCAATGTGGAATAACCACGTTTTTGTAAAACGTCTTATGTAATAGCATTGTCTGCCCTTACAGATAAATTCTTTGTGTTTAAAACTGTTTCCTTGTCTGGATGTAGATTTATAAACCTTCATGTTAATTATACTAGTACTTTTGAAATATCATTCGTATATAAGAATAATACAAGGTTTGCTTCAAACGATCTTCATCGTATACTTTAACAGTAAACCTTTTCAGATAGTTGATCACCCTATTAAAATGGAGCATTAATAGTTTATAGAAGTACGAGTGTAAATAAAAAAATACGATACATAGCGATTGTGTTATAAACTAGTTAGTGGAGGTCGTTATTAATTCTTGTATAAGTTGAATTTATGTAAGTAGAAGGTTACAACAAATAATACAGGTCCACTTACACATTTTATATATATTGAAAACAATTACTTGAAATAAAACGGCGTATCAACTCTAATAATATTTTTAGAAATTATATTAACCATTTATATTGGTTTTAGACTATTAAATTAAACAAAAGTTATATAATTACACGGTAATTAGTTAAAAGTAAACGTGAACAGTGATTTCTTACTACAAAATGTTATGGAATTTTAAACATTCCAAACACTAATATGGTTTTTATAAAACAATTTGTGTATCCGTATACGAATATTTTAAAACAATTTTATTTTAAGAGAAAGGTTAATACGATTTCAGTAAGTGCAATAAAGACAATGAGGTTGTATATTTTACACTCTAATTATAGCTGGCTTTTACACAACTAGAAAGTTTTAGTTGACAGATAACACAAAAGCGGTGACCATCACGCATAAATCAGTACCTCGAAAACGTTCTTTAAGTACAGATATGGTAAGTGTGGTATTAACCCTTTATTTATTTACAGATTTTTAATTACAGTTATAAAACACAAGCATTAAGTTTCTTTAAAAATATTAAGGCGTACAACATTTTTAACGGACGTATGGATATTATTTTCAATGCAGGTAAAACTATGTTTTTAATAATCGTTTAAGAAAAGACAAACTGTTATGTAATTAACTTAATAAAATGTTTTTTGTTTCATTACACCCGAATGGCAGTAATTTTCTATAGCTCACTGAGGTTTTTTAATTATGATAATAAAAATAAGTGTTCTATAATTAAATTTTACTGTCATTCAAATTTCCCACGCAAGATCAATCCTTAACACAGATGCTATCTCATCTCCTTATTAGAAACGTTTTCTCCAATAGCATTTAACCCTTTTAAAGCAATAGACTAAATAATAATATCTTATTAATTATGCAATTATTGTAGGCGTATGTGTCTGCCTAACCCCCAGGGTTACAACCAGAAGGACCTTAATACCATCAGAAATAACCCTAAGACTTATCCTCACCTCTACATACAGCCCCACCCCTAAATACAGTTCTAAACCCTAGCTCCACCACCAAGGCCTGACTCCAACCCTAGCTCCACCACCAAGACCAAACTCTAAGACTTATCCTTAGACCACCCCTAAGCTCCAGCCCCCGCCCTAAGCCAAGCCACCCCAGTTCAGCCACCACCCTAAGCCCTCAGCTCAACGCTAACCCTAAAATACAGCTCTCACGTTAGCAGCTACAAAAAGATCTTAATTAGGGATACAGAGGGTTGAAAATACGGTCTCACACGTGGATGTGTAAAAAATAGGGATGGAAATACACGTCCTACACGAGGGTATATAAAAATAAGGGTGGAAAATACGGTCTCACACGTGGATGTGTAAAAATAAGGGTGGAAAATCCGGTCTCACACGTGGATATGTAAAAAATAGGGGTAAAAAAACACGCCCTACACGTAAGCGTGTTAAAAATAAGGGTGGAAAATCCGGTCTCGCACGTGGATGTGCAAAATAGGGGTGAAAAAACACGTCCTACACGTAAGCGGGTAAAAATAAGGGTGGAAAAACCGGCCCCCCACGTGAGCATATAAAAACGTGAAAGGGGGCGGGGCTTGTGACGTAAAAAAGGAGGGGTGGGGATGGTGCCTCATTACTACTCGCATCCAAAAAAAGAGCTATAAGGCTTATAAATGACCGGTCTCTGTCTTCTGACCTACAGTCTCTTGAGCATAGAAGAATAGTTTCGGTTCTTTCCTTGTTCTATCGCTATTATCATGGCAAGTGTGCCTAAATACATCTTAATACCTTGCAGGCCATCTTCGCCAGGAACACTGGTTTGCCCATTCACACCATAATTACGCACTCAAAATTCCATTGTATCACTCAACGGCGCAATCTACATTTTCCACAGGCGACCAAATTGTAGAATGCACTACCCAGTTCTTGTTTTTCTCGAAACTTTGACTTAAATCAATTTAAGGTAGCCATTCATATACATTTCTCGGCAGCCCAACAATATCCCTAAACCCTCCCAGTGTCCTGAGTGCTTTAGCACATTAGGGAAATCTTAGCTTGTTCGGGAATACTATAAGTAAAAACCCGCATTTGTAATGTTTAATGCTGTACTAATTTATAACTGAATGTATAATTCTTAATACTAGCCCAATCAGTGAAATATATCCCACCCCAACTTATTTGAAATTGTACAAGACGGTGCTATGCAAATGACACAATTCCAATCAAAACTTAATACAATGCTAAGTAGCGTTTAATTTTAAAATATGTGCTCTTAATATCCGGGAAATGAGATTAGACCATTCTTTCGAACTAGTTCTCTTTCACATACGGAAAGGTTTGGCATAAAATTTCACCACCAAATAATGTCATAAAATCTCAATGGATGATTTTTTTTAATAATTATTCTTGTATTGCAGACGAGAACATTCAGAGCTGACTTACGACACAATATGTAATATTATAGAATACACCAAATTAATTTTAGTGTACGATCATGCCAAACAACCACAATTTATCTTCCTTAAACACCTTTTACGAAGGTTATTTGATAATTTAGCACCAAACTACAAAACGATGTTGATTGATAATTATCCTCTTTACCTCAACTTGTATATATGGAAAATATTTGGTTTCAAATTGTTTCCGAAAGCAGATATTGTTGGTATTGCAGTTATTAATGTCATTCACAAAACAAATGCCTTCATTTCAGGAAAAGTAATTTCAACGATTTTAAAATATTGGTAAGTTGATCGTAGGATTGAGGAGATAAGAATAGTGATTTTTTAGTGCACTAGCCTTGAAACTGTGTCCTATATACCAGAGAATTCCGACATTGATATATCACATTTAGTGTTGTCACTCTTCAATTTATGGAAATTTGTTTACGGTTCTACTAGTAAAGACACACTTATCTTTAAGTATTTCTTGCAAAGACTTCTTCTGGTTACTAATAATTTTATCTTACATTTTAACAATGATAAATTAGTACTGGTGAGTATTATTCTCCTGCAATTATCTTGTAAGATTTTATTTTATTTACAGATTTTAAACTGTTTAAAGGAATTATTGCATTTAAATGTTAATATTAAAATCACCACTACATCTATGTTATGTACGTTGGCAAAAAAACATCATCAATCTACGGAACTCAATCAGATTTTTACGATTATATCAAATATGTTCTACAAATTACTTTCAGATGATAACCCCATCATTAAACAAAATGCGTTAGAAGTATTTTTCCAATTTAGTGATACTACTCAAAATAATGTGATAACCCTGAATGCATTTAAAGATAACGAACTGAAATTGAGAATTTCAAACTTTATTAATAACGTGGTAGAAACTGGTCCATTAAGTACTGAGGAGTATTTCAAAATACAGGGTCAACATAAGTTTTTTTATAAGTGTATTGGTTTACCAAAACCACTTAATGTTAACAATAAGCGTAGTAACGAGTCCGAAATCGATATTGTAATAAAGAGAATTAAAGAGGATGTAATATTGTTTCATGCATTAATTGATAGAGATAGTGAAGCAGAAAATAATCTAGCTCAGATTATGAATATTTTAAATTGTTGAAATATTAGTTAAGTGAAAGTATATGTTAAATAAACTTAATTTGTATGTTTGTATGTTTACTGTGTTCTGTTTTTGTTTATCTTGTTTTATGACAGTGTTTTTTTTTGTTACTGACTGCATTGTACCCTCAAGGATCAATTTCGTATACACTTTTATACATAAGGTATTGACGTTATATCTGCAAATTCTTGTTATTGTAAATACCATCAGTAGGTGGATGAAGCTCCTGCTGCTATGACCTATTGACCTGTTACTGTGTTAATAGGACTTTACTAGTTTCTCTCCTACACTTATAAATACATGTAATATCTTATTTAGTTTGCAATTGTATGTTATATACACTGTGTCCGTAAAGTATGGAACAAATTAATTTTTAGCAAAACAAACAGACCATTTTAAGAAATAATCCTGAAACACGACAATTTTTTATTTTAATTTACCGTATTTTAAAATAATAATCTAATATACAGGGTGAATTACTTTTGAGTAATGACGTCACCGCCATTTTTTTTAAATGGCACTGTGTCCGTAAAGTATGGAACAAATTAATTTTTAGTAAAACAAACAGACCATTTTAAGAAATAATCCTGAAACGACAATTTTTATTTTAATTTACCGTATTTTAAAATAATAATCTAATATACAGTGAATTACTTTGAGTAATGACGTCACGCCATTTTTTAAATGGAACAATTTTGTTCAATTTGATTGCTCTAGCTGAGCTAATTCCAAAAATGTATCACATGTTGATTCAATTGGTACATGGACAAAAACACAATAGTTTTGTGTGTGCTCATAAATAACGATAACATTCTTTATTAGTTAAATTAACAATATTATCAAAAATACTTGTTGTCTAGCAGACAGAATGATGAAAGACATGACTTTATAAATGTTCGAACTGCAGCCCTTGCTGTATTTGACAGTAACCTAAACGGTGTACAAATTCTTGTTGAACCTTGTTTATTGTGTCTTGAGAAATATTGTTTATTGCTGTCCGAATTCACTCTTTTAATTCTTGAATATTTGCTGGTTTCGTTTGATACACAACATTCTTTAGATGCCCCCACATAAAATAAAGTCATGTCTTTCATCATTCTGTCCGCTAGACAACAAGTATTTTTGATAATATTGTTATTTTAGCTAATAAAGAATGTTATGCGTTACTTTATGAGCACACACAAAACTATTGTATTTTTGTCGACCCTGTACCAATTGGAATCAACATGTCATACATTTTGGAATCAGCTCAGCTAGAGCAATCCGAAAATTGAAACAAAATGGTGTTCTATTTAAAAAATGGCGTGACGTCATTACTAAAGTAATTCACTGTATATTAGATTATTATTTTAAAATACGGTAAATTAAAATCAAAAATCGACGTGTTTCAGGATTATTTCTTAAAATGGTCTGTTTAGCTAAAAATTAATTTGTTCCATACTTTACGGACACAGTGTATACAGGGTCCGCCTTTGGGAGCTGATCCTATGAGTATCTGCTAAACCAAACTTACTATAATTTTGAGAATTTGGTGACAGGGTAATGATGTTAGGGCTAACTCATCTAAAATATTTTTACGTTCATACCACTTCCGGTTATACCGGAAGTCGGTACTTAGTCGCTTATTTTAAATAGAACACCCCGTATATAAGTACATTTTTGGATTCTATGTCAAATTTTAAGGTAAGTTTGTTATATAAACTAGATACGAAATTTCAGTCGTTTTAAAAAAAAAAAATAAAATGAATGTCTAAACTAGAACTATCAAAAAATGCAAGTTACTCAAAAAAATCAAATGGAAATCCCTATTTTTCAGATCGATTTAACGTCAAAAATTAAGATAAGTTTGTTTAAAACTTAATTTGCCTAAACGTAACAGTTTCATAATCAAAAATTTTAAAATTTATGATAAAAATGAGCTACATACTTAAATCTAGTATTCCTTGTTCGTGGTCTCCATGGAAACCAAATAATTGAGAATATTGAAATAAAGAAAAATATTTGAATAAGTTACTGCAAAAAATTATAAAAATTGATAATTTTGTGATTCAAAAGTCATTTTTTTCAAATTCAATATACAACATAAGTGTAAAAATTTAATACTTTATGAGTAAATCGAAAAAAACTACTTTTTACTGCGGAGGTAGTAACTACATACTTATCAGTGCATTCTTACACGATAAAGTTTAGTATTTCTTGCTTGTGATCAAATGGAAATTAATTTACAATAAATGTTCAAAATGTTGCCCATTAAACGCAAGACATTGTTGAACCCGTCTTATAACGGCTTCATTTGTAGCCCATTGAATTTCTTGTGGAGAAAGAGAATTGAAGGCATTTTGCACTCTTGCAATGCAATTTTCTTTAGTCGTTAGTGGTGTAGCATAAACAATATTTTTAATTCGACCCCAAAGATAAAAATTCATTGGCGTAAGATCAGGTGACCTAGGTGGCCATGGAAAGGGACCATTATTGCCAAACCAACGATCTTCAAAAATTTCATCAAGTTTCATGGAAACAGCGTTGGTGTTGTAAGCGGGCCCACCGTCTTGTTGGTACCATAAATTTTCCCTTTCTAGATTTAATCGGGGTTGAATTCGAGCGTTTAATATCTCAAGATAATTTTCTCCTAGAAATTAAATTTGTAATCATAAATCCCAACAATCAACTGTTTTAAACCTCTCAAATTTTTGTTGTAAAAATACACGTCGAAGATTTCGTTATTCCGAATAGCACAAAATACGTTAAAATTCCAAATTTCCTGAAAATGGCATTCGCGAATTGGATTGCTATTCCAGTAATGCGAGTTTCGGCGATTAAATATGCCATTTTTCGTAAATTTAGATTCGTCCGTCCATATATTAGTCAAACAAACAAACTTACCTTAATTTTTGACGTTAAATCGATCTGACTAATAAAAAATAGGAGTTTGCATTTAATTTTTTTGAGTAAATTGCATTTTTTGATAGTCAAGTTTAGACATTCATAATTTTATTAACATCTGTCAGTTTTTTTACGATTACATTTCTTTACAGTTAACGTTCTTGATATTGTTGTAAAAGCAACTGGAGTATCTAAAAGTACCGTCGTTAGAATTATTAGAGAAGGGAGTGCAATTCAACGTAGTGAAATAGAAGCGTTCAAGACTTCTAATAAAAGAATGAAACCGCACCAAGATCATCTATCGATAATTGTGGGGAACAAGTTATTCGACGCATTATACACAATTTTCATGTCACGGAGAAACGACGACCAACCGTCAATGCTATCTATGATATTATTAAAGATTACGAATCCATTGGTTTCTCTGGGAAGAAAACGTCTTTAAGAAGATTATTAAATAAAATAGGTTTTAAATGGACGAAAACCCTTGACAATCGTAAATGTTTAATGGAACGATGCGATATACGATCTTTACGTTGTGCTTATATACGAGCAATAACAAAGTATCGAAGAGCAGGGCGACCCATTGTGTATACAGATGAAACATATATACATGCATCGCATACAACGCCACATTCCTCGGTAGATGGTTCCAACGAAGGTTTAAAATGTCCAATCGGTAAAGGTCAACGTCTTATAATAGTACATGCTGGTGGTGAAATGGGATTTATCAATAATGCCCTCTTAGTTTTTAAATCGGGCTCAAAAACAGATGATTATCACGATGATATGAACTTTATTAATTATAAACGATGGATTGAGCACCAGTTATTACCGAATTTGCTCGAAAAGTCAGTTATTGTTATGGATAATGCAAGTTATCACAACACGTTAGCAGTTAAATATCCAACTTTTAGCAGTAAAACATGGAAATGATAACTTGGTTACAAGAACGAGGAATCGTACATGATGAATCCCAAACAAAAGTGGAGCTGTATGATTTAATAAAATGTAATAAACCGAGCTACACGGAATATTCAATTGATGCTATATTTGCGAAACATGGTCACTCTGTATGTCGACTACCTCCATACCACCCGGAGCTAAATCCAATAGAAAAAATATGGGACATTGTAAAGCTTGGGTGACATCGAGAAACAACTTTTAAATTAGCCGATGTTGAAAAACTAACTCGTGAAAAGTGTTCGATGGATTTGGAGAGCCACTGGCATGAAGTGTGCCTTCATGTTAAAGAAATTGACGAGGAATACATTAGTAAAGAGCATATTATGGATGTCGTTTGTGAGGAATTGATTATAGGTAGAAGTGGAGACTCGTCGGATGAATCTGATTTTATATCAGATTATGATAACGAAGAAATAAGTGTAGAGTAATTGTGTAATATTTTATTGTATTTATATTGTTAATTTCACATTGCACATCTTCTTAGATATGTTATGCACTTTAACTTCTTAAGCACTTTTAAACACTTAATCTATGACCTACCAACATAACGTCTTCGTACCATAACCCTTTTTATAGTTCGCAGAGTTTTTATGCATTGTACCAATTATTATACATGTTTTACACATTAGGATTATTGTACTTCATCTAATCAATATCTGTTATGTTTAATTGCTTAATTATATTGATTTATATGTGAAATTTCTTATTTATCTTTAACACACTAATATGTATTGTGTTGACCTTTTTAACATGCTACTGCCATAGCTCAATGCTTTTATGAATACATCATTGTGCAAACCCCATAAAACCTGTTTTGTTGTATAAAAACCATCTGTTCATATTCGTATACTATATTTTTCTCATAACAAATTATATAACTTCAACTTTATTTGAATTCGATAAAACTCTACTCCCTCTATTACACCTATTTATAACCACCGCAGTATAAAACAATTTAGACACGAATTATTTACCCTTAGAACTGTGGTTAATAATTAAAATGCGAGTAAATTTATGAACAAGTAACATAACCTTATATTTCACAATTAAATAAATGTTTTTTTTTTTTGTTTAAATTGTACTAATTATAAAATATAAACATCATAATTAAGAGGTTATTAACTAAAAAATGTACAAAACGTAACTTTTACTTTTCTTAAAAAAACTAAAATTTCCGGTTGAATAGTACACGGTCACGTGATTTTTTTCGCGCAGCTTGGTGTCTTCGTATTTGTTGTTGTACTTAGTGATTTTATTTTTTAAGTGTCTTAAGTGATCTACTATGGATACTTTTTGACTATACCTTACTCTTTTAACACTGCTTAAAGGCAATAATTAATTACCTAAAGGTTCAAATGTTAATATATATGATTGGTTCAGTGTGTATTTTTTAGTTTAAGAAAGCCAATAAACATATGTATTTTTAGAGTTAAACATTTTTGAAACATTGCCACATCTCTTAACGAAAATGAGCTATAAGACTCAGGTTTTAAAGTAAATATTGGCTATCAGCAATAAGTTTGTTGTTGCACACGTCTCTCGAAAGGGTTAAAATGTACGGGGTGGTTAATTTTCGATGTTTTCGTATGGGAAGTACCCTTTCTATTACAGATAGACAAAAAGTAATATGCGGTCCTTGTGCTCGATTTTGGTGTTAATTAGGATCCAATAGTCATAATCAAGATATCTCTGACCATTATTGGGCAATTAGCCAGAATTGAAAAAATGGCGATTTTGAAAAACTTGAATAACTTTTTTATTTCTAAATGTATCGACAAACTGTACAAATATTATTAAGGCACTTTTTAGGTAGAATCCGTTAATGCATTCATATTTTTAATACCTCCTTTATTTAAAAAGATACGACGTAAAGTTGTATTTTTTTATATGGAAACCATAGTTGGCTATGACATTTTTTTGTGCTTTTCAAAAATATGTAACACTTCTACGCTACTTTAACAATTAATTGATTTTTTAAGTTTTTCTTATTTACGTTTTAGAATACACAGTAGGCATAGGAGGCTGAGATTTATTTAAGTAAAAACAAAAACAAATTTAGTTATTAACATACCTAATTATACAAATTCAGAAAAATTTGGCATCGGAATTATATTTACAAAATTTTCCTGAAAGGCAGCAGCCAATAAAAATTTTTTGAACGGTATAGTTAATGGAAATTAAAATTTTTGCTAGCTGAACACAATATCTTAATTAATTTAATTGAATTCGGTTCTTTTAAAAATCCCAGGCCAAAAACTTACTTTAAACGAAATTCTGTAGAAAATACAATGGTCGTCTTAGGACAAGTCGAAGCAGAGCCAACAACTTCAGCTAGACAAATGGTTAGTCTAGGCGTGTCTCGAAGCAAAGCCCTTCGAATTTTAAAGAAACACAAATACCATTGCTAAAGATTTCGGAAAGAACATTTTTTGACTATAGACGACAGAAGGCGGCGTACTGAGTTTTGTAACTAGTATATAAGTCAGTGCCAAAATATACCTAATTTTTCATTCATACTCTATTGCATGCTCAGACAGGCGCATATCAGTAGTGATGGTATTTTAATAATCATAATTTACCTTACTGGGCAGATACTAACGCTCATGTCAGTATTGTCCGCAGGAGGCAAGGGAAATTTGGAATAAATGTGTGGTGCTGCATTAAAGATGTTTTTATTATCACATGTATAAAGGAACATTAACCCATGAGAGACGGAGTTTTTTTATTTTTGAAAAACATCGGTATTTTGGTTTCTTGCATCGACTCTGTACTTAATATAACATTAAAGAATGTTTATATTTGAATATCTGGTATATTTCTTAAAAAATGGATGGTTGCCATATGGCAACCCTAGACCTTAATGGGTACATTATAAAGATAGTTCAAAACATCACTTTCGAATAAACCATTATATTAAAAACTTGGTGAAAATTTCCTAATTGTATTAAAAATTATTATGAAAAACTAAATTACATTTTAAACATAATCCTACTTTACATTTGGAGCACATGGTCCTCATAATGGACTTACAGTTTTCTCCAGCACATTTAATTTTTTTATTATCTGGTACAGGTATTAAATAGTGTCCAACATTGTCAAACCTAATGTCATCTGATATTCTGCTGAAAGATCTACTTGATGCACTTGTCGATGGTATACCTCCAGGCCTTCGAGGTGTGCGATATTTCAGAAGATACGTCTTGACAATTTCCCTTTTGAATTGCAACTGGGTTAACTTGTTTCCTGATTTCTTATGCAAAATCCAAGCATTTTGCAAAGTTGCATCTATCAACCATGTGAATAAAGACCACCACCATTTTTTTGATCTTAAACCAATCCTGTATCTGGAAATGTTCTCATCCATTAAGTCTGTGCCACCCATCGATGAGTTGTACTTTCCAATAATCTTACCTGAATAATCCTTTTATCCGCTTTAGAATATCTTTGGACAGAACCCATTGGAGACACGCCGTCAGAAGTTGATGCTACTGTTACTACATTATTATCTAGCCATCTAACCAAAATAATTCCATTTGTTTTATCCACTACAGATGTCACGTCACCTCTATTTTTCTTTTGCATAGGTTTTTTTGAAATTATTGGGCAGTTCTTTGGAATTCTATTGTCTCTAATGGTACCTGAAAGATTGTATCCCATTTGTTTTAGGTGTACCAATAAATGAAAGCTAGTGAATAAATTGTCACAGAACAAGGAGTATCGTAATTTTTGCTTCTCCTCAGGTATCTCTTCTAACAAGGTAACGAAAGGAGCAGCACAAGATCCAAACGTTGTTTTATAATTATTGTTAGTTTTCGGATCATTTCCTTGATAAACTATGAAATTTATTAAATAACCACTTTGAGCATTCACACACCAAACTTTGTATCCGAAACGTATCGGTTTTCCTCTAATGAATTGCTTACAGGAATGTTTTCCATAATACTGAACCATGGACTCGTCGTAATTTAATTCTTTTTCAGGAACAAAAGCACCAAAAATTTTTGTTGTAGTTTTTCAATTAGTGGTCGGAGTTTATAAAATTTGTCTTGTTAATTTATATTGTGATTATCTGCTAAATGAAAATACTTCCAAATTGTTAAGAAACGATCTCTCCTCATTGCGTCCATAACAAGTTGATTACCCAAGTCTCCATCAGTGTTCCAAAATATCTTACCTGGCATGATGTTATATCCTGACAATATAAGAATTGCCAAAAGCATCGCATTTCTTCTTTAGTTATGCCAGGATTTGGATGATTTTTAAACTGAGCGTATCTTGAAGTCTCTGTCACCAAATATGATATCATATCATCATCAACCAAAACCTCAAACATTTCAACTGGTGTGAGAGTTTTGAAATTCTCATAATTTCCACCGGGAAATTTCTTCGGCGTTGCAATAAGGTCGCCTTGTACCCACTCAATTTGGTCATGTAAAATTTTACTTGCCTGAGTAATTTCATCTCCAATATTGACCTCATCTTGTTGATCGTCCTCTGCAAGGGCTTCATTATTCATGATCTCTATTTGAGCTTTAGCGTTTAGTTGATCCCTGGATAAATTATCCACAAGACCCCCGGCATCCTCCTCTCCTGAATCTTCATCAGTAAGCTCATTAGGATCTGGTGGCCCTATATAAATATTTCTCACATCAACATCATCTGAGTAAACCATTTGCAATGCTTTTTCTAGCGTTAGTTCACCCCTGTAACAAAGAATGTATTATATAAAAGACGCAGGCACTGGAGCCTAGCGTTGCCATATGGCAACTGTTAGGTTACGTCATTCATAAATAAAAAAGTTTCAAGATTTTCATTTATAAAACAACATTATTCATTTATATAATTATTTATAAAATGATATCCAAAATTAAATTGCACTAGTAACTATAGTTACTAAGGTAAACAATACTTACACAAATCTTACATACGACATGATGTCACACTGTATCACTTCTAAAAATAACTACTTAAAAGCATTCTTAAATCTTTTGTTAGCGCTACCTCTAATTATAACTGGAAACTAGGGACCATGTGCTAAATAACACGCAACAGAATTCTGTACAAAGCTGAACAGTTTTCTTTTTAAACCACCTCGTTTTCTAGCCAAATTGGGTTGCCATATGGCAACCCCAGTCCTTCATGGGTTAAACTCAATGAAATATCTCGATATTCTACGAATTCATTTCTAGAGAGTCTTCCTTTAGCACAATATTTTAATGTCATTTCGGCAAGACGGAGCTCCTAATAGCTGTATGGGAACGACAGCACAAATTTTCTGGTCTGCTCGTTCACCCGATCTTTCGCCTCCAGATTTCTTTTTCTTTTTAAAAAACATTACATACAAAAGAACTAATAATACTGTGAATGAGTTAAAAGAAAGTGTTCTTGTGGCTTTTACACAATTAACACCATTATCTATATATAACTCTATAAATTCAATTAGAAGACGATGCGAAGTCTGCGTCCAAAAAGAGGGCGCACAGTTTGAAAAATATTTGTAGTTTTAATGTGTTTTTTATACTGATATTTTGTGTTCATATTTTTGTTTGTTTATAGACTTAGATGTTTACATACGTATAAAAATTGATTTGCTGTTTTCTGATGATATTGTTTATTTTCATTTCGTTTGCATTTGAGGTTTTTTGATAATTTTATATTCAATCTTTAGATTTTATAATTTGTTACCATTCCACAAGAACAACATTACAATTAAACTTATTTGAATTACAAAATGTCTCTAAAATACAGTGGCGAAACTAGGGGGGTGCAAGGTGTACCAGGCACACCCCAAGCAAGCCGTGACACACCCCAGAAAAACGGAGCACTTCCCCATTTTTCATTCTTATCTTAAATTCCATCTAACAACTTAATTCGTTAAATCTTAAACCATTGCGATAAACAAACGAGTAGTAATAGTGGCATAGTGATAAGTACAATTATTAATTATTATTCATTATGTAAGGACATTAGAATATTCGTCATTCGAGCATGAGTTGTATCGGTGAAATAATATTTGTTTAGCTAAGCGGCGCGGCGGCGGTAGACTGCTGACTGTGACTGTGCTGCTCTTGGAATTGTTTTGGTTCATGATACTGATATGCGTTGAGTGTTGATGCATAAACAATAGCATGTCTAGTTCCTCTTTCACGATGTAGTAAACCCAGCAAGCATAAAGACGCCGCAAAGATTAGTAGATTAGATTAGTTTACATACAGTTTACATTAACATTCTAAAAGATAACTTTTTATAAAGGAAGCGAGACTTGAAACCTAAAAATAGTGTAACATATCGGAAATGGTCACTCATTATTCCGAACAATCTAGATGTATGAATCATAATTACGATGCCTCGGCAGACGCAGACAGCAGGTTACGTAAATTATTAGTCATCGAACTTCTAGAAGATTCGAGAAGGGTTGCTTGCGTCATCGGTACCTATATAAGCAACGCTGCAACGCACGATGAATTCATGGGGTTAGTACTTGTTATAGTTATGTTTAATGTTTTATGTAATATTATTATTAATATTATTATTATGAGCCAAGTGCCAATATAACCTATGTTCGGTGTTCCATGTTATGAGTCTTCTGTGCTGACAGCACAGTGCTGTGTGAAATAAAACATCAAAGCAAACAAATAGCCACTGCCAAGACCAACTGCCACAAACAACTAAGGACTAAGGTAATTTTACTTATTTGTATGTTTGTTTTAGAGTATTATAAGATGTTAAAATTTTGATGGGTGAAAAAAAAGGAAAGATTGCATCACAAGTTGCAGCTAATAATAATAATAATAGTTTAAAGTTAAAACTGCAAAGGGATTTTGATTTGTACTTTCTTTCACGCCTTTTACTTGTTTCCCCATCAGTGTCCGAGCAGTTAGCTTCGGTGTTTATAAATTTGTTTTTATTTGCGTTGCAGATTGCAGATTGTGGGCGGTTTGAACATGAAGAAATTCAAAGACATACGATCGTTTTTCAAATCTGCCACAAATCAACCCGACAAAGATGAGACTGAGACAAGGCAAACGTCTACTCCAGTATGTGACTCAACAACAAATATTGAGATAGCTTGTGATTTAACACAATCTTCAACTTCAAATATAGAAAATGTTGGTGGAGGCATACGAGAAGATGTAAATAAAGCTGCTGAAAAAGGGCAAGGTAGCAAAACATCCGATATTTTTACATCTGTAGAAATAAATCAAAGAGGACGAAATGATCCAGAAGATCAAGATCTTGGAACTCTTGATAGTGGTCCTTTGCAGCCAAGGGGTCCAAGGGTTGTTTTTCCAAAAAGTTCATTTGGAGATACACGGAGATCGTTTTCGTCTCAATTCTTTGATACTTATCAGTGGCTTGAATATAGTGTGAAGTTAGATAAAGCGTTCTGCTTTGTCTGCAGACATTTTCGGAATTCTGCAAATATTCGAGATCAAAATGAAAAGTTTTCGATTAATGGGTTCAGTAATTGGAGGAAACTAAGTGAGTCGCTGAAAAAACATGACACCTCTTTGGCTCACAGTAACTGTATGCAAAGGTTTGTAGGCTACAAGCATTCCTTGAAGGCCGGAGATGTTCATAAGAAGCTAACCATACAACATGAAGAAATGATAATACAGAACCGAGATTATATGATAAAATTAATCGACATGATTTTATACTTGACACGTCAAGGGCTGCCACTCCGAGGACACCGAGAAGACACAACATCTATTAACCGAGGAAATTTTCTGGAGTTGGGTGAACTTATGGCAAAACATGACACGAATTTTTCGATGCATCTAGACAGACATATCAGTTATTGCAGTTCTAAAATACAAAATGAAATAATAAGCATTGCATCTCGACTTGTTATTGAACAGATTGTAGAAGAAGTGCGGCAATGTGGTTTTTTTTCAATAATGGTTGATGGAGCTAGGTGCTACAAACAAGAACAATTGTCCGTGGCAATCAGATATACCGTAGGATTGGAAGTTGAGGAACGTTTTCTTGGTTTCGTAGATTGTTCTTCTTCTGGAGATGCCGAGAGTTTAAAAATACTTATTAAAAAGTATCTAAGTAAATGCAGTTTGTTGAATAACGCCATATTAATTGGCCAATCTTATGGAGGCAGTGTTATGTCTGGGAAACACCAAGGACTGCAAGCCAAAATAAGGAGGATCATCCACAAGCCATTTACTTTCATTGCTTGCACAGGATGAACTTGGTAATTGTCGACAGTTGTGCTAAGGTGTCTACTGCAGCTGCATTTTCAACACTCTGGAGGCAATATACGTCCACTTTTCTCAACCCGGTCATCACTCTCATCTCATAAACGCCCGTGATGCTCTAGGTATAAAGTCGGGGGGCGAAATGGGAAGTCTTAGCAGTACCAGGTGGAGTTGTCGATATGAAAATTGCAAATCCATTTTGAAAAATTTCCAAGCAATTCGAAATGCTCTGGATGAGGAAATTGAACAAGGGCGAGACAAAAATTCTGTAGAAGCACTTGGAATACAGGCATCAATGACAAAACCACAATTTATCGTTCGTTTGTTCGTCTTCCATTCAGTGTTAATGGTCGCAAATGTATTGAGTAAATATTTTTAGAGAAAAGATGCCACACTAGGTCAGGCTAGTGATATCATAGATAGCACTATAAGAGAAGAGGAACAAATTTGAGGACCTGTGGAGTGAAATAGAAAAATTCTCAGGAGAACAAGACATTTGTTTGGAGCCTTTAAGGATTTCAAAAAAAAGGAAGCAACCACAAAGGCTTAATGAATATCTATCTGACTCAACCCTGGGTAAATCATCTCTGATCGACATACCTGCAGGAACTACAGCTCCCGAATACTGGAAAGTCAACATTTACTACCAAGTCATGGACAACGTGATTGGCAATGTGAAAAAACGATTTGAAAATCTTCCCCTTGCAAGATCGATTGATTCCTTTATGAAGCTAGATTTGGATCAAGCATTTGAGTTCGTCGCCAATTATCAGAGGGCCTTCAATATCGAAATCTCAACACTTCAAGCTGAAGTTTTAGTGATACGAAATTTATTCAAAAATAAAATCTTGAAATCACGTTGGAAAATCTAAAAGTTCAAGTGAAGGGGATCTGACTCAAATCTTTACAAATTACTACAAATTGCTGTAGGCTTCCAATCAGTTCAGCTGGTTGCGAAAGATGTTTCTCCGCTATGAGGTGGATAAAAACATGGCTGAGAACCACAATGGTACAAAATAGATTTTCAAATTTATCACTTCTCTGTATCGAAAATGCTTTAGTTAAGCAGAAATTGTCGGCTGAACAAGTTCTCCCTGTTTTTATAAAAACAGATAGAAAACTAAAATTAGTTTGAAGTTTTTTTTATTCATACTTATATGTTATATTTCCTAAATAAAATGTGAAAACAAGAAAGTGTTTTACTTAAAGTAGGTATATGACAAACCATGATGATGAAAACCAAAACTGTTTAAAATTGAGAGTGAAAACAAGATTGACGTAGTTTTCATGCGCATGCATCTATAAAAAAGTGGTGTGTACGCCCCAACAAAATTTTTATACGCACCCCTCCCCAAAAAGAGCCCGTGGGGCCTGGCCCCCCCCCCCAGAAAAATTTTGTAGTTTCGCCATTGCTAAAATATTTTACTGGAAGTGAAATTTGCTTTTTGAGCAGAATATCTTCATTAAATTTCAGATCTGGTTTTCTAAGCCAACTGTTATCCTTAATAAATATACCAATTAATTAATTAATTATTAAAATAGCATAGAGGTGTTACATATTTTTAAAAAGCACAACAAGAATGTCATTTAAAAATATCATAGCCAACTATGGTTTCCATATAAAAAAATAAAACTTTATTTCATATCTTTTTAAATTAAGGATGTACTAAAAATGTGAATGCACTAACGGATTCTATTTAAAAAAGTGCCTTAAGAATGTTTTTACAGTTTGTCGATACATTTAGAAATAAAAAAGTTATTCAAGTTTTTCAAAATCGCCATTTTCTCAATTTTGGCTAATTGCGCAATAACGGTTAGAGATATCTTGATAATGACTATTGGATCTTAATTAACACCAAAATCAAACACAAAGACCCCAAAATACTTTTTGTCTATCTGTAATAGAAAGGGCACGTCCCATAAGAAAACAGCGAAAATGAACCGCCCTGTACAGACCCCCCTTTACACTGGGCCGTATTCCATATCCCCCAGGAATCCTTGCCACCCCAATAAAATTCTGAATTTACGCCTATGAGTATATGTAAACCGACCTACCACTTTAGAAAATCTCAAAGAGAGAATCCGTGCTGAAATGCAACAAATTACACAAGTGATGTTGTCAAATATAACCTAAGAGTTCATTTGGACGTCTTGGGTACTGTCAATTAACCCAAGGAGTCATGGGCGTAGCCAGCGAAGGGCAGGGAGGCAACTGCCCCCCTGGAAGAGCAAAAATAAATTAAATAATTTATAAATTTTAATAAACAAAAAATTAAATCTAAAATATACATATTTTTCTGTTCTGCATATTTTTTTTGTTATCTGTTTATATATTTTGTTTGTTGTTGTGGTCGTTTGGTTGCTTTGATGAACATTTTAAAATTAATTAATAAGCTCTAATAAATAAAATTATTCGCGTGTCCTTTGTCACTAAAATATATTTCATCAGCAAAAAACAAAGCTGTTTGAAAAACTGACATAGTGCTAAATATATATTAATAGCGTTTTCGATCTATGCATTTAATGCATTGGTGCACACCAGAATTGGATAAAAACGAGTGTTCGATTTACTCTCAGGATACGTCAATTTTTAGTGTTCGATTCAACCACTTAACAGTCGGGCATTTTTGAGAAAAATGGTAAAAAAATTGTCACTTTTTTTTTGTTTTCATTTAACTACATTTTTTAATCCTATTAATCAATTAAAATAAATTTACTCAATAAGTAGTTTTAGTGTGAAATATTTTGAAACATTCAATACACAATCCTGCATCAGAATCCGAAATAAATACTCTTATAACGTACGTAAGACCTGCACCAACAAGTTAAAACAAAAGTTGCCTGAACGAGACTCGGGATCGTCAGTGTACGGAAAAATGTCACGGCCGAGTGCAGTTCGTGCAAAACTATCAAGTTGCTCCAAATCCTAACATAGGACAATATTTTTTGCAACAACTATTGAGTTGGTGTCTAGCGACAGTGGCCTATTTAATAGTGTAACGAAACGCCACTGGTTTTCTTCGAGAAAAATCGAGATACAAGTGAGGAATATACGGGAACCGGCGATGCGAATGTTCTGGCAATTTCTGGGCTCAAAAAGGGTATATAAAACTGCCTATCCGGCGCGAAGACAGGCAGTACAGTACAGTACATAGTGCAGGATACGAAGTTGCATACGGCGAACAGAAAGCGAGGCGCGAGATTTAAAAGCGGAATAGTTAAAAAGTGTTGAGAAAGTGAATATTTGTGTTATTTTGTTAACTTTATTGGTTTTAAATAAAGTTGGTATGAATAGTTATCAGTGTTAAATTATTGCCTGAGAAACAAGAGGGAAAATCCGTAACAAATAGTTTTACCACAGAATAAAGAGACAGAAATCACAGAAAAGACAATATGGATATAAGAAATTGGTTACAAAAAGGTAAGTTAAATAATTTCAGTAGAAAATTAAATTTTTAATTAGAAATGGTCCAAAATTTGAAAATTGGTTGCTCGACCAGCACCAAATAAAACAAAACTACCATGTAATGATAGCTTTAATGTAGATATGTTATATCCGATGTTAATTTTGTTCAAAATTATTTGTATCGCAACGTTTGGAAAAAATTCAATTGCAGCCCTTTAAAAATTGCCAATTGCTCTTTACTTTTGCTTGTATCTTTGTGAAACAATTTTATTAGCTTTGGCAAAAGATTCTGTGCATTATTAATATAATTTTATATATTTTTCATTATTATGATGCCGACTTTTTTGTCTTCTAATTATAACAAAAATTACAATAATGCACCGATTTTGACAGCTGATATCTCAAATGGGACTAAATATAAAAACTTGAAATTTTCACATATTATAGATCAAACAACACCTTATACGTGCTATTAATTTCATTTTGTGTTTTTATTCTAGAGAAAAAATATTAACATCGGATATAGTATATCCACATTATAAGCTATCATTACATGGTAGTTTTGTTTTATACTAATTTTTATACTAGGGACTAAGAACAAGAATGATATTAAGTCAAAAATCTCTAAAACGGAAAAAAGTTCATGATGACAGTAGTGGAAGTGGAAGCAATGATTGTGATGAAGATGAAAATAAAATGGTCGGAACATCAAAATCGGAATCTATTTTTGAAGGAGGCTCAAGTAGTTCTTCAAATCTACATGAAGCTGTCTCTGGAACTGGGACCTCTAAACAAACTGAAGAACGCGATGGCTACCATGAAAATGACATTGGTCGTTATGTTAGTTGTGCCAATAACTTGCCTTCTGAAAAAAAGAAGGAATTGTTGACAAACCCTTGGGTTCCATCATCCAATTACGATTTTGCTTCTGATGCCATTCACTTGAAAAGAAAATTTAACCATCGCTGGTTAGATCAATATATTCCATGGCTGGTGTACTCAAGTCATTTGAAAGGTGCTCTATGTTTGTATTGTGTTTTATTTCCGCCAAGAATTGCTATAGTTAAAGGAGTTTTGGGGTCATTTATGGTAAGGCCTTACATGAAGTTTAAGTATATACATGAAGATTGTAGAAAGCACGTTGGCAGCCATTACCACAAATCTTCAACAGCTGCTGCAAAAGCATTTCTTGAAAATGCTCCTGTTGATGTCCAGTTGCAAATAGGGCACCATGAGACGATTGAAGAAAATAAACAAATATTGTCAGCAATTATTTCATGCATAATAATTGTGGAATTCATAATTTGCCGCTTAGAGGAAAACAAGGAAATGAGGGAGTTTTCTTTGACCTTTTAAATTTGAGGATTGACTCTGGTGATGAGAAGCTAAAGAGCCACTTGGATAAACGCAGTCTATACCTCACCAACAATTCAAAATGAGATCATACAATTATGCGGTGAAGTTATCAAAGAAAAAATAATCGAAGACTGTAAACGGGCAAAAGCTTACGCTGTAATGGCTGATGGAACAGCAGATATCGCTAGAAAAGAGCAGCTTTCTATTGGATTAAGGTTCTATGATGAAAGCCAAAAATAATCAGGGAGGAATTTGTAGGCTACATTGAGTTAAAATGTCAAGATGCTTCTACAATCGCTAGCGCAATTCAAAGTTTTTAGAAGATAATAATTTTTCCGCCGATAATTGTGTGGATTCGGATTTGACGGGTGTTCCACGATGGCCGGCAAAGAAGGTGGTGTACAGGCCATTCTTAAAAAAGTACGCTAAATCTTTATTTTCCATTGCTCCAGCCACAGACTAAATCTTGTGGTCAATGATACTAGCAAGCTACCAGGAATAAGAAACAGAATTGCAACGGTTAAAGACACAATAACCTTCTTTCGTGAATCGCCAGCCCGTAGGAAATCGGTTCCAAATCTTTCAAGGCTCTGTGAGACCAGACGGTCGGAAAAATATAAGAGCATAAAAAAATTTTCAGAAAGCTTCACTGACATTGTTAAATCACTAGAACATCTATCTGTCGAAGGAAACTATGCAACAAGAAAATCTGCCTACCAATTGCACTGTGCAGTTACTAAACCAATATTTATCTTAGGCTTAAACATAATTGCAAGATACTCTGCAATTTTGGAACCCGTTGTAAACGTTTTACAAGGTAAAAGTATGGATTTGGTTATGGTGAAGAAACATATTGATGATATTCTAGATGTAATCAAAGAAGATCGACAAGATGTCGAAAATGTTTCTTATGAATTATTTAAAAAATCACTTGATATCGCAGAGAAAGTAGGGGTTGAGTTGTCAGTACCACGAGTCACTCAAAAGCAAGTACACAGAAGTAATCCACCATCTGAGTCTGCAGTTGAATACTGGTAGCGGTCAATAATCATCCCCTATTTTGACTCTTTAACTTCGTCTTTGGATGCTAGATTCTCCAACGAAAATACATCTGCTTTTGATTTAACTTATCTTCATCCTTCAAGCATGCTCAAAATGGCTTCAAAAGATTTCAAAAATAATGCAGAATTTTTCATGGAATTTTATAAGTTGGGTGATGTCTCTGCAGAATTAGATTTGTGGTACAATATGTGGAAGAAAAAGAATTTAGCAGAAGACAAATTAAAGGACATTGAAGTGGCTGCATTTTTTGAGGAATCTAATGTTTTTCCTGCAACAAGGCACGTACTGCTAATATTAAGTGCTTTCCATCCACTACTGCTACCGTGGAAAGATCGTTCAGTATCCTGCGAAGGGTAAAAACCTGGCTCAGGAGTACAATGGGTGATGACAGACTCATTGGGTTGTGTTTGATGAGTGTGCATCGAAAATTTTGAAGGAAAATCAGGACTGCATAGTGAAGAAAGTTTTGGATAAATTTAGTTTAAACCCAAGAAAAATGTTATTAGTTTAATTTAAGTATAATTAAAATCTCAAAGTTTTGTTTTCATTTGCCTTTTCTTTTATCCTAAAATTTTACATTTTGAACGACCATGGACCATGGTTTGCCCCTGTTATAAATCCTGACCCTTGCAAGGAGTTCAATTCAGTATTTATTATAATTATGTTATTTGTGAATTTTATTACTAATTTTCCTTGTTAAATAAATAGTGAATTAAATATTTAAAAATCAAATGTTGATTTTCATTATACTCAGTATACTGTAGCTTGAAATATTTTATGTGACAAATTTGGTATGGTTGAACTCAGAAAAATATGGGCTGTTAATTTTTGATATAAAAATATGGGGGTAAAAAAATTTTTTTTTTTTTGAAAAAAAATAAAAATCGACGTTTTCGAGCTTTACCTCCGAAAATAGTTAACTCGTGAGATAATGGGCCGTTTCCACATTTTATGAACGCACTGTATAAATAAAATAACGCAACCTATTTTGTACGTTTGTGTTGAGTGCTGCCTATACAAGTCCAATTACAAACTGGAAAATTGAATGAAACTCAATTTTCCGAAACGTCAATGTAATAATTAAAGTCTGCACCTACTTCAGAGAAAATTTAATAATTTACGTAGCATTAAAAGAAACGCTTTAAATATTTCCCACATTTATGTATGTTGCATGTAATTTTATATGTAAATTAAGGTCTATTAATTTGAAAAATGTCGCAAGGATGTCGGTGTTTAATTTAATTCGGAGGGATAGTCATTTCTAGGATTATTCATTGGAACGACTTGTGCAATAGCCGACAGCTATTTAAGCAACCCCTAAAACTATCAATTTACAAAACTTTACTCTTGTCACGGTCATTGATATTTACCTGCAATTAATTCTTGTTTATATAATGTATTATAACACGCAAATTTACTAAATTTAACTTTGTTCTTGTAATAATGCGTCAAGGAAAATCGTTAAAAGCGCAATGACAATGAAGAATTTACCGTTGTCATGTCACTGGAAATTTTCGTAAAATAATAATGTTGTACAGGTAGTACACAATTAAACGCGTAATTATACTTTTCAATTAACCTAATTTTCAATGCACCGTTGAATGCGATTATAAAATGGATTTATCGGTAATTTTGTGTATTTGAAATAAAAAATTAAGCACAATTTCAAAATTTCTTTATTCATAATTTATAAACTTTATTTAAACATAGAATCTAATTTTGCGTATCAACAAAGATTTTATCGTTGATATGTAGTAAATGTAAAATAAATCTACTCATTATCAAATGAAATTTAAAGCGATAACAAACACGCATATTTTATACAATTTCATACATTCACATATTGATAAGGAAATCAGCACATTTCATTCTTGATATTCTGCATCATAGGCACAATAGTTGTTTTATAAACAAAATTAAAACATATAACTATTAGAGCTATACTTATATAATATAATCACATAATTTAACACATTAAAAAATTTATTCTTTATTTGAAATAACTAAAAAATTTAACGCAAATCTAAGGTAACTTTTTTAAGTTTTTCATTAAAACAAAATCAAATTAAAACACTACAATGACACCCACCCTAATACAATAATGCACACGTCAGCATTTCCTTAAGGTAAAACAGAAATTCATTATGAAGTAAAACTAATTCACAATTCACAAAAAAAAGCTTAAGTACACATCACAATTTTTTTTTTAATTAAACGCGAAAACGATCACGCTCTAAATGAAATGTAGAAAACTAGTAACACAAATCACCAACGCCATACTGTGATATAAACTGTTAGAAGAACCACCTGGTGTTTTTGTTGTTTCTGAAGATGGTGCAGTTGTCGATCCTTCAGCGGAATTTTTAACATCATTTGGTGGTGCATCACGATTTAAGGGTGGATGCGTTTCGGTTTCACCAGATTTAGGTGGACGTGTTGGATTTTCTGGCAGGAGTTGTTTGTGGGCGGCCGGTTCATCATTTGCAATATGAACTTACATCTGCTGCAGGTTCATCTTCAGTTCTCACTATTAAAACTTGAAGTAAAAGCTCCTAAAACCACACTAACTTGCGCGAATTTCATAGTTACTAAATACAAACGTATATTAAAATCACAATAAATATACGGGGCACCTGGTTTATAACTGAGAAAGTTAAACAATTATACTCCAACCGGTACCTTCAACAATACACTCGAGAATGTCCGTTGATTTTTTAAGCTGCCACAAATATGACTCATTCGCGTTACCTCTGCGCTGTTCTTAAAACTTTGATCCGCTCCAGCATAAATTATATACGTAGCGAGTTTCAACTTTATATAGAGTGTCTTTAAAAGAATGTCACGTATTATAATTGGATTTCGTGGGCGTTTTGTATCACCAACAGGTTATTAGCATTGACCTAAAAGTGATTATAAAACTCTTTAACGATGAAAATTCGCTAATGCTAATTACTTAGCGTCACGTTCGTCGTTGTTAACGTTGCTAAACTGAATAAAAGCATTTTCAGCATTCGTCTTATTTCTTTTTAGAAATTTATTCGTGCGATAACGACCCACTTGTTGATAATACGCGTTATTGTATTCATTTTATTTGTTGACAACATGCAACGTAAATTTTCCATATGAGCCTTCACAATTTTATCAAACCATTGCATGATTTTTATTTTCTATTTATCCATAGTTTCAAATAGTACAAAGAGTTTCTTATAAATTCAAATGAGGATTCTCTATACCGTGTCACAAAGCAACACATATAGCCCTTAATCACAAACTATATTTATAATTGCATAAATATTGATATATGCTATTTTATTTATTATTAATTCTTGTTCTACAAAACAGAACTAAAGAAACAACTTTTACCACAATCAGGTAATTCTAGTTACCAAACTGCAGCTCTTTTATAACTTAATTAATTAATCTAAGGTAAAAGGTTTACTCTAATCTAAATGTGGTTCAATCACGATGGTGATTGAACTGCATTTTCTAAGAAGAAAATACTTAATGATCCCTGAATATAATTAAAGTTTTTATAAAATTGTAATTATTAATTTCGTTCTCTACAAAATATAAATCCCGGGTCACTAAATAGTTCGTCGATGATCTTTCGAATAAAATACCTAGTTCGTAATTAATTATACAAAACATTTACTTGAAATTTATACCTTTTAATTACTTAATTCTCCTCCTTAAGTTCGATAAATGAAGGATTCTCATTTTGAGTATAGTTTACTATTTTAACTTTTTATCTTGTTTCATCGTTTATATTTAAGGTACCGTGGATGAAGTCGATCAAAAATACGTTTTTGAGATAACTCAATAACAAATAATTATTATATTTTAATGCAATTAAAAACATAACTTCCTTGATACTTTGGTCGTCAATTAGTGACTGAGTAAGGTCATAGATGCAATTTTTATTATTTTGAATTAAAGATGATCGACTTCACCCCAGGGTTCGGGGTGAAGTCACCCATTTTAAATGCATATTTCCACTTTCGGATTGTTCAAAGTCGATCGTAAAAATTAATAAAATTACATGTAGGCACCAAAGTATAAACGCTTTACACAGCCATTGATATCTTAATGACATAAACCTTAAATAAACTTAAAATAAAATATCTGTTGTGGAACACCACAACCTACAACCTACAAAATGGAAATTAAAAAAAATGAAATAATTTTAATAACATTGTAGAAGAATCATAACCAAAACTGGCAACATTGTAAAAACAAAAACAGTAATCTACGTCAGAATGACGTTGAAAACTTCATTCCAGATAAACATAAATAAACGTGTTAACTTAAAAAAAAATTCCATAGCCACCCGCTTCTATAAAATATCAATGATACATTTTAACCATTTTCATTCATTTTAATTATTTTTTCAACTTACCTTGCATTATATTAAGAAACTTTATAAAGAAAAGTTATGCAAAATTAACTTTTCTTTAAAAGATATGTCTACACTTTTTCTAATAAAATGAATCGTTATTCAGATATTGAAAAAAAACTAACACTTAAATTGTAACTTTTTTTTACTGCTAAATTATGCGTCGTATCAAAAAATTGCATAGAACATAATTCATCGATATGTTTAAGATCTATGTCTGGGTATTTTTATATCTGTGAAATATGCAGTTGTTTTAGAAATATTTGATAAAAACCAAAAACTGACCCTAATAAAAAAACCCCTTTTCGCTGCTGGATTTTTCCCAAAATCTAATCAGCTCTAAGCCAAATGAAAACAAGCTTAAATACAAAATTTTAAGTACGTAGGTATTTTCGTTCTGGAGTTATCGTGGATACTAACATACATCCATACACACACATACACGCACGCACGCACGCACGCACGCACGCAGGCACGCGCGCACGCACGCACGCACAGCACGGCACGCACGCACGCACACACGACGACGTACACGCACGCACTTGCACGCACGCACGCACACGCACACACACACATGCACACGCACGCACGCGCACAACGCATGCACACGCAGGCTTACGCGCACGCACGCACACAGCACACGCACACGCGCACACACGCACATACACGCACACACGCACACGCACTCACGCACGCTCGACGGACGCACGCTAAATTATGCGTCGTATCAAAAATTGCATAGAACATAATTCATCGATATGTTTAAGATCTATGTCTGGGTATTTTTATATCTGTGAAATATGCAGTTGTTTTAGAAATATTTGATAAAACCAAAACTGACCTAATAAAACTTTTCGCTGCTGGATTTTCCCAAAATCTAATCAGCTCTAAAAATGAAAACAAGCTTAAATACAAAATTTTAAGTACAGGTATTTTCGTTCTGGAGTTATCGTGGATACAACATACATCCATACACACACACACACACCACGCACGCACGCACGCACGCACGCACGCACGCAGCACGCGGCACGCACGCACGCACGCACGCAGCACGGCGCACGCAACGCACGCACGCACGCACGCATGCACTCACGCACGCACACACAGCACGCACGCTTGCACGCACGCACACGCACACACACACATGCACACGCACGCACGCGCACCCACACGCGCAGGCTCACGCGCACGCACGCACACGCACACGCACACACGCGCACACACGCACATACACGCACACACGCACACACGCACTCACGCACACTCGCACGGACGCACGTAGGCACGCACGCACGCACGAACGCACGCACGCACGCAACCTACAAAATGGAAATTAAAGGAAATGAAATAATAATGAAACATTTTTTTAGAATAATTACATCTTTATATACTTTTTTGCACGATTGAGCTTTTTCGTTTATTTACCATATGTTTTCAAGACAGTAGGATATGTTTACTGGTTGCGAGGCTCCACTCGTCGGTAAGATTTTACTTACCGACGTCTCTTACTTACCAACGTAAAATTATATACAGGGATTTTCACGATGAGCGTTAATTAGACGTTTCTGGTAAACCAGACAACGGATCAACCAGAAAATTTGACAGTATGCATAAATTAATATGTTCTACACGCCTAAAATATTTTAGCTGTTGCGGCGTTGTCCCTTCTACTATAAAGTGGCGACTACTTTGATTTTTCAAATGGAACACCCTGTATATAATATCATATTATGATTTCCTATTACTTTGTCAACAACTTCATGTACTTATTTCCCTATACCTATCTATTACCGTTTAAGAGATATAAATTAATTTCGATTTTTTTTTACAAAACATGTACTTTTATGAACGCTGATAATCTTGAACAGACAGCCAAGGGAAAAGAAACGAAGTACAATAATAACCGACACACCCGAGAAAGAAGCTCTTTTGGAAAAAGAAAACAGAAAGCATATTTTACAAAAGACTCGAATCAGAATATCTGAATTAAATGTGGTAGAAAAGAAACACAAAAAGGCCAAAACAGTAAAGAAAGTACATCATGATGAGTCGTCAGATTCAGATGTAGAACTAAGATATGCTGGAAGCTCTGATGATGATCATTTGAGTTTATCTGATGTTGATGACCATTTTGAAAATAAAACGGCCAGGAAATAAGACTTCGTTCTTGTTAGATTCAATGGGAACATTTATTACATTGGAAAGGTACTGTATGAATTGGGAGGTGAATATGAAACATCTTTCTTACGCAAGACAAAAAAATTTGCAGATTGCAGCTTTCTATTTCCAACTGTACCCGATGTTTATGTTGTGAATATACGTGACATCAGAAGTGTTTTGCCTCAGTCCGTAGCCAGACGAAACACGAAAAGGATGTCGAATTATTTGAAATTTTCCATTTTCTTTGGCTCACTTGACGTGAGATAATTAATCTACTTTTTTTAAACCTTTTTTTTAAACTTTAATATTGTTTTTAAGAAATATATCTTTTTAATTTTTAATATTTTATTATACTTTCCTCCTTGTATAAACTTTTAACTATGTTTCACTGTAAACTATTCGACGTTTCATTGTGTACCATAGTTGGTCCACACTGAAACAGTTGTCATGTTTTTTAAAAAGGGCAATAAAAAATTTACTTGGTATAATTTAATATTTATTCTTACCAAAACTATATCGCAAATGTTCCACAATTTCTACCCATAAAAAAAACTTCACTTATAGTGAACAGAGAATGAGTTATCCCTAAAAAAATAAAAAATGTTTCACTGTGGCCCACTCTCCCCTAAATATGGCTTTATGCCTAGAATAAATTTGAACAACGTTGTTTCAAAATATTACATATATGTTTTAAAACACAGACATCTAATTAATTCGTCGCCTTCCTATTCACCATTATGAAGGAAGGATGTGTTAGAAGAAGTCGAAGAACATTTAAATCTTGTTATGTATGTAAATCCTACGTTTCAAATATAATTTGTTAATGCACAATTAAACAAATTGTGCAATTTGTGTTTTATGATATAATAATAAATAAAAATGTTAATTCTTAGAAATCTCGTATTATGGACAAGTACATTATTTACTGGTTGTAAAGAAAATAGATAACATGACAATGTGTAGATTATACAGGGTGATTCGTGAAGAACCCCCCCCCCCTCCTGTATTTCCGGAAATGATAGATCTAGAATAATCATTTTAACACAAAACTTTCATATAAACGTAAGTCCAACAGTGCTTCGTTTTCGAGATACAGGGTGTTAAAGTTAATAACCTGCCTAAGCAGTTGGTAATAATTACCTAAAAATGCAAATATCTTATAAACTGTTAAACATCGATTTTGACAAAGTGTACCTTTTTTATCAGAAAAACATCAAGGTTTCGTATTTTAATAAAAAAATCGAATTTAATCCATTGGCGTAGAAATTAGGGATTAAAAGATTGCACTGCCCCTTGCGTTCCAATGTACAGGCTGTCCCAAATTCGAGGGCAAGCATGGGGATCTCGCTTATTATAAGAGATAGGATATAGGTTTAAATTCGGCACTTTTGCTAAATTCGATGCCGAGTAATAATCTGAAAAGAAATTTGAGCTAACTCGAATGGATTTGATTTTATGCTCAAACAACTAAAAATTTCGATTTTTGTTTTTCGCGTTTGGCTACCTTATTATTAGGAATTTTCAAAATTCGATTAAACATTATTAAGGCAACTTTTTACGCACAATACTAATACGGTATTAAAAATAGTATGCGACGTTTTGTTTATTCTGAACCATCATCAGGTTTATTTTTTCTTATCGGGGTTAAGACATATTTTTATGGCGTTGGATGGAGAATGTTATGCTGATTTTAGCAATATATAACACTTCATGGTTTGATCGACTGAAAACTAAAATACTCTTAAATTAAAAACTAAATATTACATTATCACGGTACCCATGAATCAAACAAAACTCAGGAGTTGGCTTTTGTCATGTCATTTTCTAATTGTAAAAAGGGTAATAACTGCAAGATCCTTCGGGTTAGTGCTTTAAAATTTGCAAGTTTCTTTAGAATGTTTTCAAATTCAGAAAAATGAGACATGATAAGGATATTTTATAGCTGCAATAGAAATAGTGTCAGAGCAGAACAAAGATATTTAAAGGAATATCCGGAGAGGCAGCAACCAAACCAGAGATATTTTTTAAAATTAGACCAAAATTTGCGAGAATTTGGTTGTTTTCGGAAACCCCGAATTGCATATGGTAGCAGAATAGACAGAGATGCCGAAGAAGAAATATTACATCAGGTACTATTTGTTAGTATTATACTAATTATAAGAATTTCCACTCACTTCACTGCTAATTTCAGCACACATTTTTTTTGGAGAGTTATTACTTTATGTTATCCATCTTAGGTTTAAAAAAATCCTTCAACATCTACCAGAGAAATAGAGCAAACTATTGAAGTGCCAAAAACGACAGTTTGGCGAGCAACACCGTTATAAACCATTTAAGTTACACGTTAGTCAAACCCTTCGGCCTGGGGACGATATGAGACGGTTGGATTTTTGTAACCAATTTAATACCAAAATGCTGGAAAATCGCAACTTTCTCAATAAAACAATTTGGACGGATGAGTACACTAATGGAATGTTTAATCGTAATAACGAGCACTACTGGTCCGTTGAAAATCCACGAATTAACAGGCAAATGCGAGGACAAGGCCACCGGCCCTTTCATGTGTGGGTTGGAATCTGGAAGGATAGGCTCCTTGGGCCAATTATTTACGAAGGTATCCTAACGTCTCAACGCTACCTCGCATTTCTAACACACGAAATATCAGACTTTTTGGATGATGTTCCGCTAAACGAAAGATGGACTCTCTGGTGGCAAATGGACGGAACTCCTCCTCATAATGCTGCGATAATAAGTGAATATCTTAACGGCGAATTTCCTGATAAATGGATGGGAAATAGGGGACCACTTAGGTGGCCAGCAAAGCCAGATTTAACCTTTACATTACTCCTCTGGGGCTATTTAAAAATATGATTTATAAGACGCCACCGAAAAATATAGAAGAACTCCAGAATAGGGTTGTTAATGAACTTCGTCAAATTTCCAGGCGAACCATTCAAAGAAGCGTAAACAATTGTAGAAGAAGAATTCGTTACTGTATTCAAGAAGGAGGAAACTTGTTCGAACATTTATTATAATAATTTTTGTTTGTTTGTCTGTGTAATTATTTTGTTGTTACCTATCGATAAATTTGCGTTGTCGCTATTATGACCGTGTTACATAGAGATACTTGTTTGAGTTGTTTGTTAATGTTTTTTTTTTAAATTGTTTAAATGTTTTTATATTTTTTGGATGTTCTAACGAGTTTAACAAATTAAATAAGTAGAACTACTGTAATTATTCCTTGCTGGATCCAAAAAGGCGGAATCTTGTTCTTCGTATTTTTCTCATTATTTTAGTTCGCAGTCTATCAAACCATAAAGAGTTATATATATTGCTAAAATCAACATAACATTCTCCATCCAACGACATAAAAATATATCTTAACCCCTATAAGAAAAAATAAACCTGATGATGGGTCAGAATAAACGAAACGTCGCATAATATTTTTATTACCGTATTAGTATTGTGCGTAAAAAGGTGCCTTAATAATGTTTAATCGAATTTTGAAAATTCCTAATAATAAGGTGGCCAAACGCGAAAAACGAAAATCGAAATTTTTAGTTTTTTGAGCATAAAACCAAATCCGTTCGAGTTAGCTCAAATTTCTTTTCAGATTATTACTCGGCATCGAATTTAACAAAAGTGACGAATTTAAACCTATATCCTGTCTCTTATAATAAGCGAGATCCCTATGATTGCCCTCGAATTTGGGACAGCCTGTACATAATAAAAACGTATTATTAAGCTAAAACCAATGTACTTAATATCCGTATTTATTATATCCAAAATAAGAAAAAATAGATATTTCAAAAATCAATTATTTTTTGTAACTTTGACACCCTTTATCTCGAAAACTAAGCGCTATTGGACTTACGTTTATATAAAAGTTTTGTGTTAAAATGATTTGATCTATCATTTCCTGGGGGGTTCTTCAAGAATCACCATGTATATGTTTACCTTCTCAAATGTGAAAAAATTTCCACATAAATATCGCCTCGCCTCGAAAAAGTTTCCGGAAATTTTTCTGATTGCTATGGTAACAAGTCAAAATAAAGGTGTGAAATTTTCAATTTAATTTTGTTTTTGTTTACATAGGAACCACGGAAACATTTTATTAGATATTACGATTAAACAATTGTTAATTACTAATTTTGTTTTGCTACAATGTAGACACCCGTTTGAAAAAAAAAATAGTATATATCATTCGGAACAAAATGGCTTTATGTGCTTCGTTTGCTTTGACTGCAGACCTTAGCAAATATTGCGTAATTTTTGCTCCTAATAAACTATAATCTACTATTTTTTTATTAGTGCCCCATTTTAGAGCTATTTAAAGCAAACCTTAGCGTGTTTAAATCGAACTTTCAAAAATGCGCGTTTTTTAAGGTTACCATGGCAACATCAACAACTCAAGAAACGTGAAGTCTAAACGGTGTCTCTCCAATTGAAATTTTTGACTTTGTGCTACAATGTGCTTCTAGTGTGCTATAATGTGCCGTAGGAAATAAAAATTGTGCTGCGCCCAGTTTACAGCAATTTAAATTTTCCAATACCGGGTTACAACTTCGTACTGTAACGTCAACATTAACCAAATTGATCAAACTAAATTGTGCTGCACACAACTGTTACAACTTCGTTCTGTAACATCAACATTAACTAATTCAATGAAACGAAGTTGTGCTGCATTGTAGTAGTGGTGTGTTGCGTTGTCCTGGTAAGCAAACCATTGTAAGTTATCTCATTTTTCCATAAATCGAATTATTCGTCCTCGGGTTGCAACTTCGTACTGTAACATCAACATTAACCAAACTAACTAAACGAAGCTGTGCTGCATTGCACTAGTGTTGTGCTGCGTTGTGCAGGTAAGCAAAGCATTTTAAGTGTGCCTATTATTTCATAAATAAAATTTTCCGATCTCGGGTTACAACTGCTTGCCGTAATATTAACATTTTAAAAAACGAAATTGTGCTGCGTTGTGTTAGCTGTGAGTTATGTTATGCTAATGGTCACAAAATATTAGGCGCACGCCTGTAAATCGGATTTTTTGATATGTGTGCAACTTCGCGCAGTAACATGAACATCAGCAATTGTGTTGCACTTTATTACCAACTTGTAAGACGTTAATAAGTCCATTAGGTACGCCCGTTGTGAATTTGATTCATTTTTTAATTCAAATTCTTCTTTTTAAGAGTCAACCATTAAAACGGAATTGTAAAGTATAGCGGTACAAGTGCGCCATGACGTCGTGATACGATGAATGATACATGAATTATGTCTGTCCTTTTGCGTAGAATAAATAAAATAACATATAGGGTGTTCTATTTAAAATAAGCAACATCCGATATAACCGGACGTGCTATTATCTTGAAAATATTTTATCCGAATATTTATATGCATGTATGTATGTATATATATATATATATATATATATATATATATATATATATATATATATATATATATATAGGTGTGCGCGAAAACCTTGTATTAGACTTATTGATGAAAGTACTGATATTTGAAAATTGAAAATTTGTACTTTAATATTTTTGGTCATGCTGTAATCAATGAAAATATTTTTAACTTTATAACACTTCCCGATTATACCGGAAGTAACCGTCAACTTGCTTATTTTAAATAGAATGTGGTATATTTTGGTTGAAATTCGTATTCTACATAAAATTCTGAACAAATTTTTGTAAGAATAACCTATCTAAAAAATGAGCGGTTTTTGAGTTATTTTAAATTTTGTGAATTTTTTTCAAAAATCAGATTCTCATATTATTTACGATATCTTATCTAATTGATAATCGTTTACTTTCAGATTTTGACCAAACAATATCAATGTATGACGAAACGTTGTGGATTGAAAATGACTTTGTTAATTTATACAGGGTGTTGCAAACCGAGCGACCAATTCTAATAAATTCAAACATTAAAAAGTGACTTAATTTAAATAGAACGCCCTGTATTTTATGGTGCTATAAGATTTATTATTTTATTTCTTTTCGATTTATAGTTACATTCCCTACACCTAAATGAGCCATTTTCAAGATAAGAATAACAATAAAAAACAAAAACATAACATCATAACATAATTACAGAGGGTAATAATAATAATAATAACATAATAAGAACAACAATTTCAAAAATATTAATTACAACAAATATTCAAAATTATTTCCAGTTACTTCTAAGCATTTATGAATCCTTTTAATAGTCTTTTGTTTCGTAGATTTACTAAGTTTTTGGGGATCGTAATTATTAAAAGCCCGTAATACTCGCTGAATAATAATTTTCTTTGTTGTAATTGGTTCCGAGTATACTAGATTTTTAATATGTCCCCAGATACTACTGTCTAGGGGTGTGAGATCAGTGAATCTCACCGGTCAATGATGTGGTCCCCTGTTGGCTCTCCACCTATCCTCAAAATGTTGGTACAGAAAATCAGCATTAATTTGTAAGATGTGTGGCGGTGCCCCGTCCTGCTGATACCATACAAGACTTCTTTCTTCGGCATTTAAATTGTTTAACGATGGCGAAATAGTGCCCTGAAGGATGGTGTAATATCCGACACCGGTCAGATTTTCATCATAAGTTTTAAGTCCGAAAATTCTGCCATCTTTTATGGCACAAGAAGCATTAAACGACCAGCTCGTTTGAAAATAACGCTCTCTTGCTATGTGAAGGGTTTCGTGAGACCAAAACATTTTGCAAAATTTTGCCTCGTCACACCAAATGATCGTTTGAGTAAAATTCTCATCTTCCTGGATTTTTAACAAGAACCATTCACAAAATTCAACGCGCTTAGGGAGATTTTCTGGCAGCAAGTGATGCACAACATGATAACAGAAAGGTTTCCACTTATACTCTTTAAGAATCCTATGAATTGTTCTTGTCGTTAATCGTAAGCTTATTTCGCAATCTCTAATAGAAGCATCTCGATATGCAGAAAAGAATCCCAGCACATTTGTCACGTTAACTTCATCATCAACTAATGGTTTAATTTTTGCAATTTTTTAACGGCATGCTCCAAATTGCGACTTGTTCTTTCAAAGTCTTGTGATGGTATCTCGAGTTGGCCTACGTTTTTCCGGAAATCTTTCTGTAAATACACGACATGTTCGGCTAGCAATTCTATTACACTCTCCGTAGATTAAGATCAAGTTTAGAAAATCATTATTTGTATCGTTTCTATGTGCCATTTTCAAAATGATTATGAACTGATTAGTACTTTGATAGTTCAAAATTAGCTTGTCACAATAATTACACCGCTTTGACAGCAATAAAAACTTAATTAAGGGTAATAATAAATTTCGACAGCCTACTTTTCACTTTATGATAAAAATTATTAGATTTGAGTATAAGGTTTTATGCATTTATTCAAAAAGACCGAAATATCTTGAAAATGGCTCGATTTAGGTATAGGGAATGTAAACATAAATCGAAAGGAAATAAAATAATAAATCCCAGAGCACCATAAAATACAGGGTGTTCCATTTAAATTAAGCAAGTTTTTAATATTTGAATTTCTTACAATTGGTCGCTCGATTTTCAACACCCTGTATAAATTAACAAAGTCATTTTCTAGCCACAATGTTTCGTCATACATTGATATTGTTTGGTCAAAATATGAAAGTAAACGATTATCAATTAGATAAGATATCGTGAATAATATGGAAATGTGATTTTTGAAAAAAATTCACAAAACTTAAAATAACACACAAAACGCTCATTTTTGAGATATGTTATCCTTATAAAAATTTGTTCAAATTTGTATGTAGAATAAGAATTTCAATCAAAATATACCACATTCTATTTAAAATAAGCTAGTTGATGGTTACTTCCGGTATAACCGAAAGTGCTATAAAATTACAAATAGTTTCATTGAATTCAGCATGGCCAAAAATATTAATATATAAATTTTAAATTTTCAAATATTAGTAGTTTCACCAATAAGTCTAATGCAAGGTCTTCGCGCTACGCCCTGTATATATATATATATATATATATATATATATTCATTACTTCCGGGCATATGAACATGTGTATTGGCTCATGTGATCATTGATTCGGCGCGACTATCCGGCAAACCCTCATTTGTCATCTTCAGGTCGCTAATAACCTTGTACTGCTTCGTGTATTCGAATTCAACTGATGTCTGCTGTGCATTCTTTGTTAAGTATAACCTTCGCTGACCTTCACTTTCTCTACTTTCGCTATCTCATTTTTTTCGTTTTGCTGGTTTTACGTGACGTATTAAGGTTGTTTGGGTGTTTTTCGATTTCTCAGCTTCTCTTATTACTCTCGTTCTACTGATGCTATCCGTTTGCTCTTATCGAAGTTGATATTGTGTGATTTCGATTGAACATGTTTTGTTAAAGATGAGTTTGTGATGTTTTTCCTTACTGCTAATCGATGTTCTTCCAGCCTAGTATTGATTCGCCTATTGGTTTGGCCAATGTATGTTTGGTCACAGTCTCCACGTGGAATCTCGTATATTCCTTGATTTTCTAGGTTGATTTTGGTTTTTGGGTTAGGCAAATCATTTAGATCGTCCATATTCCACGAAAATGACACTTAGTACTAGTTTATATCGTCTATTAACTGGTGCCTTAACTCCATTTCGATTTTGGATGACATCTCTACGTATAATTTAATGTAAATTTAAAGGCGAATAAATAAAATATTAAAACTTCTTTTCTGTACAGCCGTATATTATACTAAGGTACATTATACTAACTGTAATGTAACATAAAATAAAGTTACAAATTCGTAATAACGTAATGAGTTTAAACGTAATTCTTCTAGTCTTTATATAAACAACAAATCGTTTTTTAATTGGTTTCTGATCAGATACTTTTAATGTACCGGGTGGCCAACTAAGAACGGCCGTCGGCCATATCTCAGGAATGGATTATAGCACAGGTTCGGGAAAAAATTTTTTATAACAAAAGTGGCCTCGAGAAACGCCTGGAAATTATTTTCAGAATTGTAGGTCCCCTAGAGGCGTATTTGACAGTTAAAATTTTAAAAGCAAAATTTTTCAAAATTTACTCAATTAAGGGGCATATTAAATATTATAATCAGATTCCTCGACAAATTCTGCATATTTTTTGTTTGACAAGTTTTAGTCTATCTCTTCAAATAAGGGGTAGGGGAGAGTGGGAACCTTGTTACGAAAAAACGCCTTTAATTCAGGTTCTGCTTGAACTTGATGTTGTTTGAAAGAGCTTTTGTTAAACAATAGAAAATTTGTAAATTTGAAGCAATATGATTAATAACATAAATGCTAGAGGGCGCTATTTAATATTTTTTTAATATTGTGTTTTCTCTTTACAATTTTAAACGGAAGCATAAAAATTTAAGTAGGTCTTTAAAAAGTAGACTAAATTAGTAATAAAACAGTGAAAATTGCAAATCGATATCTTTTTCCTATCCTGAGATATCGTAAGAAACAGGTAAATGGCGGGAATTGTTCTTCCAACGTCTAGTAGGCTAATTCGCGTTAACGGAAATTATTAAATTTAGCCTGGATGAAAAGATCTTACATTGGTCTGCAGTAATTTAAACTGTTATCATACTAATGTTATGGTTGCCGCTAGGTTACCTAAATGTAATGCTGTCGCTACTAACAATGAGAACAAATTATGAAATAATAATGTGATAAATCTATCATTTTTTTAATTATATAAGAATGTTATATTTGTTTTCAAGCGATGTGTTAGTAAATCAAAAGCATAAAATATTAATAAAAACCGATATTTGCCCAGCAACAACAAACACGACGATCCTGAAATACTTGCACGAATTATGTGGACAAATGGAGCTACTTTTCATTGTGATGGTAGTGTAAATCGACATAATATGCACTACTGGTCTGAAACGAATCCCCACTGGATGCAGGAGGTCCAACATCAGGGTCGTTCGTCTGTAAATGTGTGGTGCGGGATTCTAGGTGGAGAAATAATTGGGCCTTTTTTTTTAATGAGACTGTTAATGGAGAAAGAGATTTAGATTTTTTAAGCAACAAATTGCCACTTCTTTTAGAAGACGTACCCTTGGCCATAATGTTAGATTTTATTTGTGGGGGCGAATAAAAGATCTCGTTTATGCCGATAGACCCACAATAAGATGATTGAAAGAATACGACAGACAATACGAAGTATTTCAAGGGCAAAAATTGAAACTGCTGTTCTCTCCACCCGTCAGCGATTGATTTCATGCATTGAAAATGATGGACGACATTTGGAACATCTAGGGCTACACTAATTACGTAGTTATTTATTTAAGGATTTAATTGTTAGATTTATCACATTATTATTTTATAATTTGTTCTCATTGTTAGTAGCGACAGCATTACATTTAGGTAATCTAGCGGCAACCATAACATTAGTATGATAACAGTTTCAATTACTCCGGACCAATGTAAGATCTTTTCATCCAGGCTAAATTTAATAATTTTCGTTAACGCGAACTAGCCTACTAGACGGAAGAACAATTCCCGCCATTTACCTGTTTCTTACGATATCTCAGGATAGGAAAAAGATATCGACATGCAGTTTTCACTGTTTTATTACTAATTTAGTCTACTTTTTAAAGACCTATTTAAATTTGTATGCTTCCATTTAAAATTGTAAAGAGAAAACACAATATTAAAAAAATATTAAACAGCGCCCTCTAGCATTTATGTTATTAATCATATTGCTTCAAATTTACAAATTTTCTATTGTTTAACAAAAGCTCTTTCAAACAACATCAAGTTCAAGCGGAACCTGAATTAAAGGCGTTTTTTCGTAACAAGGTTCCCACTCTCCCCCACCCCTTATTTGAAGAGATAGACTAAAACTTGTCAAATAACAAATATGCAGAATTTGTCGAGGAATCTGATTATAATATTTAATATGCCCCTTAATTGAGTAAATTTTGAAAAAAATTGCTTTTTAAAATTTTAACTGTCAAGTACGCCCTCTAGCGGTGGACCTACAATTCTGAAAATAATTTCCAGGCGTTTCTCGAGGCCACTTTCGTTATAAAAATTTTTTTCCCGAACCTGTGCTATGATCTATTCCTGAGATATGGCTGACGGCCGTTCTTAGTTGGCCACCCGGTACATACATGATTATGCTCGTTATACCGTAGTGCAGTAATACAATGCCTGGATATAAAGATAAGCCTATTATTTCTCTTCCAATGAATCTCGTAAATGAAACGGAATAATTTTTGGCTGAAAAAAATTAAGAATTTTCTTTTCAAATTTTCTAAATTAGTTATGTTGTGCAACAGGATAAGGCTAAAGAAATGTAAGTCTTTTTTCTAATTAATCTTAGTAGTGTGTAAAGTTTTCTAAGCCATTTAGTGCAAAATCAAAATTGACGTAATAGATTGAATTTACTTATAAATTATGGATAAAGATGTTTTTTTTATTGTATGGTTCAGTGGTTTGTGGTATGAAAAAGGTAATTAAGTTTGTTTACTTTGGTAGTTTTCCATTTTTGAGTAATGCGTTTATATTATACTAAAAAGTCAACAATATTTAAATTTTTCATTCAATCGGCTTTTCTTCATAGAAATTACACAATTTTATACATAGAATGTATTATACATATAATTAAGTACGCTTCCACTGTTTTTTAATTAATTAATTATTAACAGTAATCAATTATTTTTATGCGGAATTAAAAAAAAATTATTCTATTGATTCTGTATAAAAAAGTAGGCCTTGGACAGCTAATATCCACCTTTTTAAGTGATGAGGTTATTATTTACACAAATTCAATTAGGATGATTTACTTAAACTAAAAATAAATGTTTTCCATTTACGTAATTCAAGTTAAATTTATTTTAATTTCAGAAATTTAAACAGAAATTTAGATTTTAATATTCAAGCGCTGTACAGGATGGTTAGTTTTTTAGACTTTAATTTTCAAGCGTTGGACCGGGTGAGTCAACGATAGAGTTGGGCTTTATGGGTAAACGTTGCGAATAAAATGTATTCATCATATTATATGGCTAGTAAGTGTGCGCATTTTAAAATTATTAATCTTGACTGTACAGAGTGTACAAAAAATCAGGGCAAGACAAAGTTTCTTTAGTAGAAGATCCTGAATATATCATTCGATTTTTGGTTTGTACGTGCATTTTTTTTTTTTTGTTAGTATGCTCATGCTTCTGTGTTAGTGATTACTTATTATTTGCTTATATATATCTTGTTGTGGACTGTTCAGGAGTCCTTCTCCTCTTCAGCCCTGGTCATTCCTTGTTTTTGTGTTGCGTTGTTTGGTGTTATTGTATAGTGTACAATCATGAGGTGTGGTTATTTTTTGGTTAAAAAAAAAAAAAAAGATTTGGTTTTAATTGTGTAATGAGTGTTACTGGGTTAAGTGTGCGTGTTATATGTGGTGTGTGTGGCGTGGTTGGTGTGCTTTATCTGCGTTGGCCGGTATCTTGCTAGGGTCGTCATCCAATAAACGTGGGGATGCGGAGGGCATAAGGGATGTTTTCCAGGGATTCTTCTATCTCCTCGGGGATGTCGTCGAGGAGTTGAGTAAGGATAGCGGGAGGATGTTTAAATTTTAATTTGGGTTTCCTTCGTGGGAATAGGAAATCGGTGGTTATAAGGAGTGGTCAGGATCTCTTTGGTTGGGATGGTGTCGCCGAAGATTCTTTTGTGGGTGAAATTTCTCGTGGGTTTGCATTCTATGAATGATTGGTGGTATATTGGCGTGCTGGGTGGTGAGGTCATTAGGGTACCTGAAGGGTAACCGGTGTATACGTCGGAAAATCCGGCGTTCACAGGAAGCTATAGAGGAAAGGTGTTTGGAGTTTATGTTGGTGTATATGGGAGCTCGGAAATCCATAACAGGGCGGATGTAGGTTTTATAAGTGTGCATGAGTGTTTTGGGGTGACAACCTCTGATTCTACGGAGGCGCCCAGTAGGTTTGCGCGGTTCCTAATTTTATTGAGGGTTTCTGAACCCCAGGGAGCCAATTAGGGTTCTCGTGAAAAGGATTCCAAGGTAGGTGATTTTATCTTGGAGAGGGAGTCTTTCTTGATTCACAGTGAGGGACACATTTTTGGAGGCAAGTTTGGGGCATTTGTCTTCGGTGTAATAAGGATGGCGGAATAGGATTGCTTGGGTCTTGGTAGGATTGACGGAGACTCTCCACCGGTTGGCCCAGTTGGAGAAGTTCCGTAGGGTTTTGGATATGAGGAGGGAGGCCGTTTCACTGTTCCGATTAACCGTCCAGAAGGCTGTGTCATCTGCGAACTGTGCTACGACTACTCCGGGTTGGGTGACTTCGGGAATATCGGAAGCGAAGATACTGTATAGGATCGGGGCTAAGGCAGAACCTTGCGGTACGCCTGCTGTGGGTTGGAAAGGATTTGAGTAGGTTTTCCCCACTTTGACCTGGACTGATCGATCAGTCAGGTACGAAAGTAGGAGTTTGGTGAAAGGATCGCGAATGTTTAGGTTTCGGATCTTGTGCAGGAGACCGGCGTGCCAGAGCCTGTCAAATGCCTGCTTAATGTCCAGAAACACAGCCAGATTGCATTGCTTGTGGTTAAATGCTCTGGTGGTCTCTGTAAGCAGCTTCAACAAGGGATCGTGACACGTTCGGTTGGGACGGAAGCCGAATTGGCTGTTGGGAAGAAGGTCATTAAATTCTAGGTGTTCCCTGAGTCGCCTGGCTAGAATCTGCTCGAAGCATTTTCCGAGGCAGCTCAGGAGGGATATAGGTCTATAGGAGGAGGGTGAGGTTAGGTCAGCGTGGGGTTTTGGTATCATGACGGTGGAAGCCGATTTCCAGTCCGTCGGGAAATACGATAGGGTAAGGCATTTGTTATAGATTTCGGTAAGTAAACGGAGGGTTGGGTCAGGTAGGTGCCTGAGGATCTTTCTATTTAGGCCATCACGACCTGGGGCTGAATTTTTCCCTTTTTTGAAATATGTGAGGATCTGTTCGGGCGTAATGGGGGCATAAAAAGGACTCTCGTTGTCGAGTTGGGGTTCAGGAAGGTTAAGGTTGCGGAATTCATCAAGACGACCCTCGAGGAGTGCCTTGAAGTGATTATCAAACTGGGGATCATCTGGGGATTGGAAAATGGTTTAAAGGTGGTGACCAAAGAAATCGGCCTTTCCTTGGTCGGAGGAGATTAGGTTGCCCTGAAGGTCGGTTAGGTGTGATTTAGGGTTAACCTTCCTTCTGGTCAGTCTATCAAACTGTTGCCAGAAGAGTTTGCTATTTCTATAATCTAGTTGGGAGGTGGCTTTGGACCAGGAGTCTTCAGAGTGTTTGTTGGTTTCTCGCCTGATCAAGGCGTTTAGGGGATTATATTCGGTCTTGAGAGCCGGATCTCTGGATCGCAGGAATTGGCGATAAATTCGTCTTTTCTCTTTGATCCAGTTCACAATGTGCTGTGGGAGCGGTTTGTGAGAAATGTCAATGTTTTTAAGTGGCACAGCGGTATCGACCGCTTCCGCAATTACGGAAGTTAGGTCCTTAATGGCTCTTTCGAGATCTTGGGTCGTTTGAAGATTGGGTGTGGGAAGGTTATTGGAGATGTGATCGGAGAACACATTCCAGTCGGCTTTAGAAAAATCTTTGATGACTGTATATTGAGGAGGTGTAGGAGGAGCTGGACAAAATAAAGTTTTGACCAGTAGGGGTATGTGATCGGATGTGATCGTGGTGCCTAGAAAGCACTCACGATCGAAATAGTGTGTGCTAAGGGTTCGGATACTATGATATGGTCTATTATTGAGGCACCTACATGGCTAAAGAATGTGAGTTGTTTGTTGGCGACTCGCAACAATGGCAACTGCAACAGAGCAGATGACAGCCTGTTACCGTTGTCATTAGTCGCGGTGTCACCAAATTGGGTATGGCGGGCATTGAAATCACCGAGGATAACGGCATTGTTGAGGCTGGAGGCGTAAATTAATAGCTCATCTGATAGGGTATTATGGCCGGGTTGGTTGTAATAGGATATAAAAATTATTGGGGTGGGGGAAGTGCACCGTTGCAGCAACGCATTCGAGATGCTGCAAATGCGCAGGAAGTTGAAAAGGAGTGGATGGGAAGCAATTTTTAACTAGGAGGGCGGTTCCATGTTGGCTATTATTTAGGAAGGAGTGATAGGAATTAAAGTGTAAGGAGCACTTGGGTGTGAGCTTAGTTTCCGTTATTGAGAGGATGTGTATATTATGCGTGTGTAGTAGGTGTTTAATTAGGGGGCGCTTCCGACGTACCCCCTGGCATTAATGGTCCCTGTTAGGATATCCATTGGAAAGGATTTAAGGACTTTCAAGAAGTCCTTGATGGATAAGGATTGTGTGTCGGGAGCGGGTTTAAGGTGTGCGGTGTCTTCCGAGTCGGACTCTTCAGACAGGATAGGTTCGAAGGGAGCCATCTTCGACGGGGAACTGGGAGGTTCCCGACGCTTCCGGCACTGGAAGGAGTAGGTAGGATGGGCTCCCCCGCAGTTGTTACACTTTGGGTTTGCCGAGGTTTTACAGAGGGTGGATCTGTGGCTTTCGCCACAGTTAGGGCAGCGGATGGATCGGGTAGGGCACTCCTCCGCGGTGTACGTGCAATTATAAAACTTTATATAGGTTTCATACATGTAAAATTTACGGTTTTTGAAATAATTCGATTTTTTTCCAAAAATCGCATTTACAGGTATAACTTTATTATGCACCACCTTGCGTTTTGTTAGGACCTTCTTTATGGAGCGGAAATGTTAGAAATAAATGCTACAGGGTGTCCAAAACATGTTCAAACCTGCGAATCCTGAAATTCAAAAATATCACTTTCCCCAAATAGAACACCTTGTATATTTTTAGGTTTTACTACAACACAAAATATATTACTTATTATTAGAACTTGATGCAATATAAACGAACATTCTCAAGTCATTGGGTAATTCAACAGTTACTAATGAGTTCTTCTTAAAATATGAAAAAGTGTCTCTCCTCCTGAATGCATACATTTAGTCGTTTTATTATGTTTTGCTTCACGTTTCCCATCATCTCCAGTGTTATCGTTCTACAAGCGTCTCGTATCCTATCTTCCATACCTTCTTTTCTAGTGCGCGATGTGACATACATATTCTTTAATATATCCCCATAAGAATAAATCTAATGGGGTAAGATCGCACGACCTAGGGTGCCAGTGTATTGTATTATGTTTTCTGACGAGGCTACGTTTAGAAGCAATAGTACTGTAAATCGTCATAATATGCACAAAACCTCCACGCCCAATCCATTTTTGAGGATGATTATCATCTAAAAATTCACGTAGATGATAGTGCGGAGGAGCACCGTCCTGTTTCAGCCACATATTCTGTCGTTCACCATTACTAAGTAAATGAAGAAGGTTAGGTAAAACTTCTTAGAGGAATTGAAGGTGGATACGACCAGTTTTTAAAAATACGGCCCAATAATTCTATTGTGTGGAATGCCACATCAAGCATCTATGGACCAGTGGTTTTAGTTTTGCATTTCCCGGATCCAGAATGGATTGCTTAATGCCTAATAGTGCATATTATGATGATTTAGAGCTTCTAAACGTAGCCTCGTAAGAAAATAATGCAAGATAAAAAGTTTGGATTGATCTCAAGTTGAGCAATAGGTAACCTATTAGCAAAAATTTATCATTGCGTAATACCTGGTGTAGTTCTATGCTAAGTATGATAATTATATTTTCTAGTTGTACGATTGACAGTTGATTGTGACGTTTCACATGATATTACTATCTGAAGACTACTGACGTGCGGGTTTTTTTCAATTCCTTTTTTTTTGGTTACTCATATTTTTTTTATTCACCACTTTGCATTTTACATAATGCACACGGTTAGTAGAATCGAATCTCTCCATCAAATTTTCAAAAGTAAACCGAGTGGGTTAGCCTCGAGCCGAATACTTCAGTATAACCTTTGAGCAAGAAGAATTATTTTGAGCCCCACCTAACACATAAACCATATTAGTAATCCATTATTTTACTATTGAACACATAAAACTTTCACAATCTTAAATGGCTACCACAACAGTATCACAGATCAGATTTTGGTCACGTGGGGATTTGTTTTCATGGTTACTGCGAATAATCAATCACAAGAAAGCCATTGCAATATGGAATAACGTTGAAAAATTAAAATAATTCAAAAACAGCGAGAGGCAGGTATAGGATATACTTATGAAGAGTTGTGTGGTTTCTAATTTCTTTAATACAGGGTGTTCTATTTGAGATATGATATTTTTGAAATTCAAGTTTCGCAGGTTGAACATATCTTTTGAATACCGTGTAGAACATAGGCTTTAGCTTGGTCTTTTCTTGGTCCAAACATAAAAGTTGCCCTAGCAAATCACAAAATGGCGCATGATAATAAACTTATACTTATAAATGGAATTTTGGATAAAATTCGAATTACTTCAAAAACCGTAAATTGTACATGCATGAAACCTATATAAATAAAATTTTATAATTGCATGTAAAATCCGAAAAATGAATATACAGCGTGTGCCTTTAAAAAAATACTAACTTTGTCTCGTATGCTCTTTTGGAGCACTCTATAATAGTCAAGAATAATTTTAAAATGCGCCCACTTATTAACAATATAATATGAGAAATACATTTTATTGACAAAGTTTACCCGTTTTTTCGTTGACTCACTCTGTACAGCATGGTCAGTTTTTGATGTGATTGTATTCTTGTACACCCGGCGTTTGTTACCAATGTTGATTGGTGTTAAGATAGCCCTTAGATCTTCAAAATGCCTTTGTTAGATTCGATTATTGTGGTTGGTTAGTTATCTTTAAAAACACTTATTAAAATGTAAACATGAATTTGTTGTAACATCTATAATTCTTAAAGATTTTACCATTTGCTGGAGACGATAACTGTAATTGTTATCGAAACATTTATATTTATATAAAATATAAATAGAAAAATACACGAATTAAAACCCAAAAGATAAGTATTTTAATAACAATTATTAATTTTGATTTTTTAAGTTGGTCCTGCAACTTTTAATTTTAAAGTTATGTTTGTCACAACTGTTTGTGGTTCGCATATGGGCGATTGCTGGGTTGAAAATACTATTATAAGTTTAGTATTAAGGTATTCCCGTGAACAATTACATTATCACTCTTTATTATTATTATTATTATTACTAAGGTTAAGGTTAAGGAATTAGACGCTACTGCCATTCTGGTACATATGGAGAGTGGAGAAATCTTTTCACATTTCTGTATATATAAGCTGGGGATCAGGACTATAGCATACATAATGAAAATAGTCAACATTGTTAACACAAAAATAATGATTCATATCAGATGGACCTTTAAACCTTCATTTCACATAGATACTTGATACGAATTTGAATAAAAATTCCTAAGTCGCCCGTGCGTGCGTGCGTGCGCGCATGTCCTTATCTTAACGGATTCAGGTCTGGTACGGAAGGTAAATGTGCTTTGAGTGGTGAATTATCAAGCGGAGGTGAGGAAGTGTGTGCCAAAAGGGTTACTTGCGGTTATGTACATACACTCTATGGGCGGCCACTACTATGCGTGTGTGTGTATCTGTTTGTGTCCGTGTGTACGTACGTGTACTTAATTTAACCGACACTATATTTCTTATTGCTACCTAGATCCTCATAATGGAAAAATGAAGTGGCTGGTACCCTGTATATAGTAAGGTGCCATTAAGTATGTAACGCCCTCTTATGTGGTTTACAATGGTTTATTTTTTTAAGAGCTATATGATGTGAGCCCGGCATAGCTTTCAAGTCGGTATAATTTGGGGAGATTCTTATTTTATTGACAACTGCAAGATCCAAGAAAACCAACGATTTATTTCCTATTTTATAACAATGCCATAATATGTGACTTAATCTAAAAATATTTTACACTTAATACTACGAAAATATATAAAAGACGATTACACTTGAAAATAAAAATAAAATTATGTTTCCCAAGTAGTGAAAGGCGGCTCACTTTCATCCAGGTAGCAGGGTGACTCACTGTAAATCAGACGATTTAAAATACCAACCTTGGTTGCAGGTGCATATAAATATAAAAGAAATCCAAACGCTCGTAAATGTGAAGGTATATTTTATTGTATTCTTATCTAGAATCTCGTACACAATGGCCTGATAACGGTGTGCGGTTAAAAGGGCAATGATTCTATGAGTAGGTCACTGTGCCTTGAGTGTCATTGCTCTCTAGCTTTAAAACGTTTATTTACCAAATACTGTATTAATTTATGTATTAATTTATTCCCTAGTTTCAGGGTTTATTAGAATTATGTTGTTTGTTTATACATTAGATGTAACTGGACAGGTAAACTTCAAAATTGTATACGATGCTGGTTTTAAAATTTTTTAAGAAATACGAAGATTTCTTAATTAAAATTTTCTAAACACGAGAGTTTTTACGTGCTCTATTAAATCGGATTTAAATAGATATTCTTTTTAAAAGAATTAAGTTGGAATTTTCCATTTTTACATTTACTAAAATTGAAAGGTTTCTAATCTTTCTTTCGGGAAGTAGATATTATTTAAAGAAAATGTACTTTCTTTCTGGAAACGGTGGTTGGACGGCATTAATTTCGGGATACAGACATTTGAATCTGACTAAAACAGGGATTGGAATGATTATATAATCTGCTCTTACGCCTGCGGGCCGGTCGTGTTAGTGTAATAAGGTGTTTTTAGGAAGGGAAATCTAACGCAACGGCCCATACGCTCCATGGGCTAGATAGAAGGAATGCTAGATCGAACAGGCATACGCCCTTTGAACAAGCACAGGTACAAGAACCACCTGTAAAGGCCTACGCCTTAGGGGATAATTCTCTTAGGAATCCTCAGTACTTTTCAGGACTACTCCTAAAAGCAAAAAGGGAGATTTGTGTCTGTTTTCCGCGGGCCTACGCTCCGTGGAAGTGCTAGTATTGTGTATGTATTTACAGGCAAGATCGATTTCTAATCCACCAAAGGCAGAGAAGAATTCTTTCTAACTGGTCAGAATATTAGTATAAAATTAATTATAACTTACTCAGATGTACTCGCAGGTAAAAATAAACGCAGCGGTTCAGTGCGTAGCAGGTGACCTCAGGACGGAAGCGGTTAGGTAGGCGGATGATTGCTTCAGGACGGCAGCGGAAAGATGATTGCTTCTGGACGACAGCGGAAAAAAGATAGATGGATATTTTTTTTAAGACGGCAGCGGAAAGATAGCTGAATACTTCAGGACGGCAGTGGAAAGATAGGTAGATGGTTTCCTCAGGGCGGCAGCGAAAAGATAATTAGTCTCGCGTCGCGGTTGTGCTTCTATAGTCCGCGATCTAACGTGATTGGATATTGGCCTAATTTCGCGGTCGGATGGGTTTGGATCTTTACAAGTACCTATAAACGATGTAAGCTGTAATTCTTCGCACTGAAAAATTTTGGTGTTAGTCTCATAATTATAAGAAATCAATCGTCATGTGTATAAAGAGGCTTGCGTATGAATCATTTGGGTATGAGCTATCTGGGTTTGTAATGTCGAGGTTTAAAGCATCTCGGTATGACACGTCCCCAGCATAATAAAAAATCTGGTGCTCATAAGTCGTCGTTCATGGTATATTGACTAATGTTGTAGATATGAAACGCGTTTCCGTACAACTCGTTTCTAAAGAAGGATAAAATACCACTTAACAGAATTTGTCACTGTTCACAATATTGCAAAGCAAAGTGGGAAAGTGGACTATATTTGAAATCTTTATTTGCAAAACACACAGAAAAAAGTTATTGCAAGCGGGTATAACTATCAAATTTCAGGGCTAACGTTTAGGTGACAAGATGCATTTTGGTAGTCCTACTCATATAATTTTTAATTAATCGAATAATCGAAATTGAACTAAGACCGCAAATGTCCGTTTTGAAGTCTGAGTCTGGTTCTTGAAAAATGTCTGCGTTCGCGCGTACGTGTGTGTGTTTGTGATAACTATTTTGTAGGGTATATCTAAAAAAACATAACAAGCGATTTCATTTAGGTTTGTCATAAATGTATAAATGTCTAGTCCTAATGGTCTTTGGTGATGATTGGTGCAGGAATTACGGAGTGATAAAAATAACAATTACGTTAAATTTGAACGGGAATTTAGATGAATTCATAAAATGTGTCGTTCTTTTCGAAAATGAACAATTTGTTGATTTGGAGTGCACATTAGTTCGGTTTACAGAATTATATGAATGTTTTAATTTTTTATACCGGATCTCATAATACGCATAAATTAAAATCACGAAAGAGTGTTAATCAGTGCTCTTCTTAGTCGCGTGGGCCAGCTAGGGCAAGCGGTAATAAGTCGTAAGTTCGAATCAGGACAATAAATCTTTATGTTTAAAAAGCTACAACTTGTAAGAAAAGTTATAATGTAGATCTCATAAATATATAGAAATAATTTATGTTTCAGTTTTCATTTATTCGTTTTTTACCTTCTAACCTACATATGTAGGTATAGAAGGTTTTGCAATCGACTTTTTTACTATCGCTAAATCGACTTATTAGCTCATTTTACAACTTTTGGATGTCTGTGTGTGTGTGTGTGTGTGTGTGTGTGTGTGTGTGTGTGTGTGTGTGTGTGTGTGTGTGTGTGTGTGTGTGTGTGTGTGTGTGTGTGCGTGTGAGTGCGTGTGCGAGTGCGTGTGCGTGTGCGTGTGAGTGTGTGTGCGCGTGCGTGTGCGTGTGCGTGTCCGTGTGCGTGCGCGTGTGTGTGACTGTGCGTGTGCGTGTGGGTGTGGTTGTGTGTGTGTGTGTGTTTGTGTGTGTTTGTGTGTGTTTGTGTGTGTGTGTGTGTGTGTGTGTGTGTGTGTGTGTGTGTGTGTGTGTGGGCGCGCGCGTGTGCGTGCATGCGTGCGTACATGCGTGCGTATGTGGGTTTGTCGGTGCGTGCATGCGTGTGTGTGTATGGACGTATGCTAGTATCCACGATAATTCTAGAACGAAAATACCTACGTAATTTTGTTTTAAGCTTAGAGCTGATTAGATTTTGAGAGAAATCCAGCGTCGGAGAATGGGGTTTATGAGGGTCAGTTATTGGTTTTTATCAAATATTTCTAAAACAGCTGCATATTTCAAAGATATAAAAATACATAGATATAGACCTTAAATATATCGATTAATTATATTCTATGCAATTTTTTGATACAACGCGTAATTTCGCGGCAAAAAACTACTAAGGTATAATTTGAGTGCTTCATTACCTAAAAAACGATTAATTTTATAAAAAGAAGTGTTAAAAAAAATTTAATTTCACATAAGTTTCCTTTATAACGTCGTTTAATGTAAAGCGAAATAAATGTAAAAATTAAATAAATATGATTGAAAATGCTGAAGCTATATTATCGATATTTGTATAGAAGCGGGCGGCTTTGGAATTTTTTTTACGTTACATGTGTTTATGTCTATGAATCTATCTGACATGAAGTTTTAAACGTCATTCTGATTCTTGACTATTTTTTTTGTTTTAACAATGTTTCCTGTTTTCGTTATGAAAACAAAGGTTGCATAGTTATCTAAAAAAATTATTAAATCGACTTAAATAATCGAAGGTGGAAAAGTTTTTCTAGTCGACTTACTGCTGCGATCCCATAACATTAATTCAACAATTCCCACACCATCATCAACCACATCTCGGCAGTGGTTACTCCATTTAACTCAACGAAATCAAATTCGCTTTCCCATAAACGTTATTATATAAGTCATTTGTAATTTAATTACCCCTGATTAATTATAGGAAACAAAATAAATCAAAGCTTTTTTAAACATAACGAAAATTATACTACAGGAGAATATCGATTTTATTCGCGTTATAAAAGTTACTGACCTTGGTCAAGTGTACCAAAGATTGGAAATGCCCTAACTCACTAGTCCACATTTCTGTGTGCTACTAATAATTTTTCCTCACTAAAACCCTCAAGATAACCAAATTCCCGATGTTCCTCTCGAAGAATATGTTATGATGCACCGGTTTGTGCGCAAAATTATTATCGATTTATTCCTTATTTTATTTACATTATACAGTTTTTAAGCTAAAGTAAAGAATAGAATATATAAGGCGACACCCTTCTAATTATTTATTCGTCAGTATGGCAATAGGTAGCTAGTATATACTTACAAACAATAATAATTACATAATATAATAATTATATTTGGTTTTATTAAATCGTACCATTTAACAAATGAGTACCAGAATATGTCGAAATGAGCATCAGAGACTCTATGGTTGGTAACCTGATATTTGTAATGTAATTCTTAACAGATACCGCTAAGTATACAAAACATAAATCTTGTTATAAACGAAAATATTTCATCACAAATAATTTTTAAATATTATGAATTATTACTTGGCTCTAAAAATAACTAACTTCTGTAATTCCTAAAATTCACGTACGCAATATTTATATTTTAATTCAAACCCCGAATTGTTTTTTGAAAAGGTAACGCAGTAACGTAAAATTCCCGCCTAAAATGCTGACCTTTTCAAATTTTCTCTTCAATAAATTTTTGATCCATGTCGTTAATAACTGCTCCAGATCTTCTAGTGAATAAAAACTATACTTCATAATTTACCAACATTCTTTTAGTTCAAAAACAGTAGAATTTGAAACTTGCTTGTACTGCAAAATGTTTATATTGAAAAACTATGATTTAATATGTTGATATCCTGCGCTTAATATAGTTCGGGAATACGCAAAAACAGTTTGGTTTTACTTGTCAAATACCAAGAAATGTTAAATAACGTAACGATTTTGTGTAGAATGCTTTTTTTATTGGAACCACCTAAAGTCTATAATTATAAAAGTAAATATTGTGATAAAAGCACTTATTGTAATCGTGAGAATTGAATGTACAAATAAGCTAAATGTCTACGCTTTATTTGAAACTGACGATTTAACAAGGAAACGGCAATGGTTTTAACGTAGTATTTACTTATGATTCAAAACAGTTGTACCTACTTTGTTGCAGTCGGAAAATGAAGCGAATGTAGTTGTATCGGAATTTTACGATGATTTTATTCACAGCCTCGTCATAGTTTTTTTTTTTTTTTTTATGATTGTAGATCTGAACAGGCTAAATAAGGCCTATCGTGCTAAAGCACTCAGGAACACTTAGGAGGATGGATAGAGGGATAATGAATTGCCAATAGATGCCTATGAACAGCTACCTTAAATTTTCTCATATCATAAGTGAGAGGAAAACAGGAACTAGGGAGATCATTCCTGTATTGTAGAATAGTCATATATAATACGATCAGTACTCAAAGTTATGTCGAAAATTTTTGTGGTGGTGCCACGAATGCTTGATGCACTTGCCTAACTATTTCCAAGTATATCAAGCATGAGTGATAAACCACCACACAAATTTTCTACAGCACTTTGAGTATTCATCGTATTCGGAGGACTATTGTACGAACATACCCATTTTACACAAAACTTTCGGATATTATTATTTAAAAAAAAATATCATCAATTTTTAAATTGTGAAGTAAAAGTGTATCTTTAAGTTAACTATTTGTTGTTAAAAATTGTCATTGTAAGGACTAGTCCAATGTTTGCTGCAATTTGGCACATAATTCGATTTGGTTGGCTCAACAGAAAATTTGACACATTTATTGGCCAAAATTTGACATATGTCGTGTGAGTACAATAGTCCTATTTATTTCATTCACGTTGAATTTGTTTTACTACATAATTCGGGTCGAAACAATCTTATTTCACTTCCGTAACCTGGCTTTACAAATCATATTTCTTTTATACACGACAGGTATGTTTTAAATGTTAACCTATTTTATATAAATTGCTATAATTTGAAATTTCAACTAGAACAGCTATTAGTGTTATTACATGCAGTACAAATATGACTTCTCCAAGACTAAAATTACTTTCGTAGGTTACAATCTATGTTTCAATCAATACACACTTGATTGGTTTTAGTGTTTGAGTTTAACTGCACAATTTTTGTGAAGAAGGACTCTCCCTTCTATCTTATAATGATTTCTTCCTTGTTTTTGATAGGGCTAAAAAATTCAGGCAAAAGAAAAACAAAATTATATTTGTAAGCTGCTTTCGTTTACTTTAATTAAGGTTTAATTTAATTTGTCTCGGCCTAACTCAACCGGTTTTGAAATTCTATAAAAAAGGGAGTTGTTCATTGTTACTGGGGTTGATCACTACTAACAGGTTCGTCAACACTGAGCAATATACTTGTAAGGGTTTTAGATGTGTATCATTCCTATTGTTTATAATTCTAACTATTCACACTTAAACAAAACAAAAAAACTGAAAGGTATTTTAAATACGCAAAAAAAACACGCAGATTCCATTGGATCAGAACCTGGTTGATTCGTCTTCGGATGGGCGCCTTTTGTACACGGATTGGTCGGTGGTGATCCTCGGGCGGTTTTCTGTGGAAATACGGCTAGCAAGGTGTTTATACATTCAAAGAAATTAATCTTTAGTTATATTGTTGCACTATATTTAAAATAATTTATTTAAAATTATTAATTAGTATGCTTAAAGCCGGTCCTGTCGGGTAGCTATCTGGAGTGAAATTTTATTTACAGTTATAACGGTGATGACATGTGTGCGCCGATATCATAACAAGGGTAACGCTATTTACACCTGATTGGAGGTCAACTAGAAAAATCAATACTTTTAAAGGGGTTCTTGAACACAGAATTTAAATTGTATAAATGCAACTTTTCTACCTCTAACGTTTATGACATTGAATTTTAAAGAAACTAAATAATATTTACACGGTTTTTATTAACTAAGTATCCATTTACATTAGGTTATTAATTATGGTGGACTAATATATTTTTAATTACTCTTGGTAATTAGCAAAAGTTTTAGTTAAACAGAATTGGGGGTGTTTATGAGTTCTTAAACTCGTTGGAATTGAAAATGAATACTTTCGTATTGTATTCTGGGCGAGCGCGCTTAAGCGGCTGCCAATTAGTAGCTCCTTGCGCTTCTGGTTTCGACAGCTTCAATAGTAGCTACCGGGGGTGCCTCTAAGTCGGAGCAGGTCTTAATAATGACATGATAAAGTATTTAAACATTTCGGAACGATTTAGTTTAGAGATATTCAGGTACATGAAAACTAAACGTTTTACAGGAACGGTAGACTTGAAGAATGGTGTCTTCTGCAAGTCTGGGGCATTGCGATAAGCGATCAGGATCGGATTCAGGTTCAGGATTGTTAACAGGTAAAGTTTTTTCTTAGCTTGGGAATGACGTAAGACCTTTCAATCTTCGGAACCTTTCGGTATTCAGCACTGTTAAATAAACAGGCTGACGGCAAGTAACAAAGATGTCAAATCAGGAGGTTGCTATCCTCTGGATATCTCACGATACGTGAGCGGGTAGGAAAGTGATTTATTACGTTTAGCGAGATTGAAATGTAATACTCACTGTTACGTACTGGGTTCATAATTTACGATACTGGGTGACCCAAATATGATCTAATTGCAGGCGGTTTGCTGCTTTCAATCTGTC
>JARFJB010002020.1:70000-82500 GCA_036346205.1 Vesta saturnalis
AACAATGATGTGAAATGAGAAAAAAAAACATAATTTGTAACAATCTCGTTGTTGAATTCCAAGCAAAAAAATTCAACGTGTATCTCTGCTTAAATAAAGTTACCCAGTTTCTTATTCTCGTCATAACAAGGGCATAAATTTTAATAATATTAAATCCCGTCTTTAAACAGTTTTATAAAAGGTACTTGGGGGAAACTGAAAAAGACTTTTCCTACAGCTTCATTTCAACAATAAATAGTACAAATTTCTGCGTTATCACCTCGCATCTGCTCTAGTATGTATATATGTTTGATAACATATTTGTAAAGTAAAACACTCCAACAAATATGCGTCATAAGTGTCAAGTGCTAATTATTACTAATGCAAGGTAACATTAAAATTCTATTTAGACGCCAAACTATATTTGGATTTGTATTAAAATAAAACGTGAAAGTTAGCATCTCCATCTATAGCACATTAAGGTATACACAAGTAATTATTGCAAACATAAATACCTGCCATAAGTACGAGGTATAGTTAAAAGCCAGCAAACGATAGCGTAACTTACATACTTACTGCACTCACAGACAGATCTTATTGGTGCCTAAATTTATAGCTTAGAACCGAACAGTAAAATGACTTATACGTATTTATATTTTAATTTGTTAATTGCGGTGTGGATTACTCTATTTCCAATAGTAACTAGATTCAGAAATTTGAGATACGTGTAATACTAATTGACCTAACAATAGCACGTTCAGGACTAGCTGCCACTAAACTAAAATTTGAATTCGCCGATTAATGGCGTAAGATTAAGCAGATGTACAGTTATTCAATAATACCAATAAACAAACTAGCACTTGACTACGGTCAGTTTTGCCTATTCGTTTAACGCTTATTTGTGCTGCTGGTAGCTGGGTGATATACTACCATGTGCGTGTGGTACGTTTACGTAAAGGTGTGATTAATCACGTTATTATTTTTTCCACAATCATTAAATAATGCCTTGTTTAGTTCTCTATTTTTAGTGAGTAAAACAGGCGTTGGATCTCTAGTGAGCAAAATTTGTTGATCGGTTACTATGAGGTTGCTATGAAAATCATACTATACCTAACAAACGAAATACACCCACGTACCACATCGCAAATCGCGTTTTAAGTCTGTCTGGGTAAATTTGAGACAGACTTAAAACACGATTTGCCTTATTTTCCTAGAGTTTGGATTAGATGTGTGGATGATGTGTTTGCCCTCCTAAATACTAAAATTTGTAGTGTTGAGAAGTCTGTAGAAACTTTAAATTCTAAATTTCCGACAATTAAATTTACGTATGAGATAAAGGCAAATGACAGTCTCCCGTTCCTTGATACTCTGGCAACAAGAAGTGGTAGTAAACTAGATATAGATATTTATCGTAAGGAAACTGGCACTAAAAAATTCACAAGCAATGACTCAAATCACTGTAGACAGCATAAACACGCGGCTTTTAACTTTTTGGTTCATAGATTGCTTAATTTTCCTCTTTCAGTTCAAAATTATAATAAAGGATTGCGCACTATTAAAGGAATTGCTGCATACAATGGGTTTTCAGAAACAAACACAAACGATGAGTGTTAAGAACGTAACTACATTAGGTAACGCTAGAGAACAAATAGAAACAAAGTATGTAAAGTTACCAAACTATCCTGCTTATACAAAAGGTCTATCTAAAATTTTTTCCAAAATTAATTTGAAAACAGTCACTACTTCAGATAATAGTTTGCAAACTCTTTTAGGCAATCCAAAAGATAAAGTGGATAAGCAGGATAGATCGGGAGTTTATAAGATTAATTGTAAAAATTGTGAACAAATATATGTGGGGCAAACTAAACGACCTATCAAAATTCGCTTTAAAGAACATTTAGCTCGTATAAAATACAAACGTTGCGACAAGTCTGCCGTAGCCATACATATGTTTGATAAAAATCATGTAGTAGATGAGGTATCATTAATCAAACATGTTAGTAATGTTTAGAGATCTTCAAAAACAAACAAATTTTAATGAATAATGATCATCAAGGACCTTTAGGCTACTCAGAACTCATTAAACTTTCATAACTTTCACTTTCACTTTCACCAGATTAGCAACGAAGCGTTACTCGCTGATGGTATATATGTTAGAAATTTTCTTCAGTCCGCCCTAGTCGACTGCTGATGATGATAGCGTAGCTATCTAAACGCGTTCGGTGTTTTTTAATTTTGTGTTGTACGTGGGTGTATTTTGTTTGTTACAGATCCTACCACAGTTCCAGATTTTCCATACTATACCTATTTTGACCTTTCGCCATAACTACACTCTAAAGATTTACACCGTATCAAACAGTTAGTGCATTAATTTTCGTATAATGTTTAAAATACATACATGTACTACTGTTACATATTTATTAAAATTATTTGCTGAGATTCCCGGCCATTAGCTCACCCAGTTTTTACGTCCGTATTTTTGACAGAAAGTATATGTCACTGTCACATGCAAGGTGACATCGACATAATTGTAATAAATCTGTCACAATACAAATTACAAGAGCCAGTTATTGAACTGATAAATAATTGATATGATTGTGGAAAAAATTAGGTTTAGCACTCTTGAGCAAACGCTCTTGTGCTCTTCTCGATTAATGTGGAACACTCGCTCGTATGCTCAAATCCAGAGCTCGAAAGTAAATATCGCCTTTGCTCACTGGAACTAAAAGTAACTATGCTAGGAATAATCTTGTAAAATTAATTGAGTCGTTGTCATTAGCTGAGTAGCATTAGTTCTTTTAATCGCGTCTGACGTTACTCCGTTTTCTTAAGCTGATCAAAACATGAGTGTAGAACCTTTATTGGAAGTCTGCAGGAATGAAGTTCGTGTAGAGTTATCGGATGAGAAATTCATAGTAACTCGCAGTTTGTCTAGCTACAGCTGGAAGGAAGCTTATCATGGAAACTGATGTTACAGGTCATTAAAATCGCGTGCTAATTAACGTTCTAAGAGATAAAAAGGTAGAAGGCTAGCCTGCTTCACTTTCTTGAAACAGCTTAGACCCAGATGTAATACCGTTACGATGTGGTACACGAACGTGACAATTATTGGTGTCAGCGCCCAACGTCGCAGCGTGCATGGAAGTATTTTCGTATCGTTTGGGACTCTTAGTTTTCATTAAGTGGCGTATGGCGTAGAGCTGCAATGACAAGTATATTAATATTAAAATTAATGTGTTGTTATGCCGGTAAAATTGTCTTCACTTTGGAAACAAGGCTAATAAAATGTGTACTTACGATGAAACCTATTTTTTGTTACTGTAGAGGCGCAAATCTCCGTTCCTACTAAGATCCATTTATTAATTTAAGTCGCAACATGATATGTTGGTAGAATTGATAGTGTTAACATTAAATTTTAGTACCCATCAAATATATATATATACAGGGTGTCCAGTTTAAGATGAAATGCATGGGGATATTGGAAACCGTTAGAGATACGAAGATGGTTAAATGGAGAAAAAGTTGAGTCATTATATGCCCAAGAAGTAACCATGGTTACATGTCAAAAAATTCCTTCCATTTACTAGACACAGGGTGATAACTGAAAATATGCGTTTTCTAAAAATCGCTATATCTTGTTTCTTGCAAGAGATGCAGGATGGGGGTAACAGGTAGCGAGGATTTCAAAAATGATTTTGAAAAAAATCTAGGCCTACTAGATTTTGAGATAATGCACGCAACTTTCGATTTTCTTATGGACGCCATATTGGATTTTTGCATTTTTGAATTCTTCATAAAAAATGCTTTTCAACCATATATCATATGTTTATAATCTGCCAATGAGAAAGTGTCAAATTACACAATTAAATTTATATCAATCAACCTTGACATATTATGTATTTTAATTAAATGAAAATTAATCTACAAATTAAACTAACTACTGAGAACAATATTATTGATTATTAACATAAATCATAATAATAAAAGTGACAAAAACAACAAAAATAAAATTTAATATTATACTGAATTTTACTATTAATTAATCAAATGCTCGAATAAACCTCCATTCTCCTGCAAACACCATCTGCATCGAGTTAGCACTGCATCACAAGAGTTCCTTATCATCTCCGGGGTAATTTTATTAACAGCTTCGATAACTGCATCACGTAATTCGTCCTCATTGTTATACGACTTTGAATAAACTTCGTTTTTAAATAGCCCCACACAAAGAAATCAATGGAGAGAGATCAGGAGCTCTGGCCGCCATCTTATTGGTCCCTGGTTTCCTATCCATCCATTAGGATATTCCATATTTAGGAAATCTGTAATAATATGGGCACTATGTGCAGGAGCCCCATCCTGTTGGAAAATCATATTTCTTACTGTAGCAAGAGGAGCTCCATTATCCTTTCCGCTATTTGAGTTTGCAACAGGTTTAGATAGGTAGCAGAGGTCAAGTTCTCGTGATAAAAAAGGGCCAATAATATGGATACCAACAATACCTAACCAGACATTAAATCCCACTTCACCTGTTGCCGCGTTTCACGGTATAAATGCGGATTTTGGTCCGACCAATAGTGGGTATTTTTCCTATTAAATAGGCCACAATTTGTGAATCTGCTATCAGACCACAAAATATTCTTGGTAAAGTCTGGATTTTCATTACTTCGTTGGATAAACCATTGACTAAATTCCATCCTTCTTACATGATCCCTTCTCGCAGCCCTTGGACCGGTCTTTCACGATAAGGATGGTATTTATTACGTTTCAATATTACTCCGCTGTTGATCGGGCAACTCCTACGTTGCTTTCAATTTCACGTAAGGATGAGCGGGCATTTTCAACTACAGCTTGTAATACAAAATTTTCATTGTTTTCGTTACTATTTCTGTTTCTCTTTACCTTAATGAAACTACCATGATTTATTAAATTGTCACGTATGCGGCTAAACATGCTTCTTCCTGGTTGACGTCTCTCAGGATAATTATGAAAATACATCCCCGCAGCTCTGTCACTATTTCTCCTACAGAGAATGAAACATTCTAACATATCGTATTTTTCACTATTTGAAAACGAGTTCATTTTTGGCAGAACGTCAAAATTAAATGACGTTTGTACAAACGTAACTTAACTATGGTAATTCAATTGCTTATAAACATGTCAAAGGTGTCAGCGCCTACTATTCTCTTGCAATAATTGAATAGATGGTTGATTGGCAAAGGCCTAGTTTGATATAAATTTAATTGTGTAATTTGACACTTTCCATTGGCAGATTATAAACATCTGATATATGGTTGAAAAGCATTTTTTATGAAGAATTCAAAAATGCGAGATGATAAGGAACTCTTGTGATGCAGTGCTAACTCGATGCAGATGGTGTTTGCAGGAGAATGGAGGTTTATTCGGGCATTTGATTAATTAATAGTAAAATTCAGTATAATATTAAATTTTATTTTTTGTTGTTTTTTGTCACTTTTATTATTATGATTTATATTAATAATCAATAATATTGTTCTCAATAGTTAGTTTAATTTGTAGATTAATTTTCATTTAATTAAAATACATAATATGTCAAGGTTGATTGATATAAATTTAATTGTGTAATTTGACACTTTCTCATTGGCAGATTATAAACATATGATATATGGTTGAAAAGCATTTTTTATGAAGAATTCAAAAATGCAAAAATCCAATATGGCGTCCATAAGAAAATCGAAAGTTGCGTGCATTATCTCAAAATCTAGTAGGCCTAGATTTTTTCAAAATCATTTTGAAATCCTCGCTACCTGTTACCCCATCCTGCAAAAATCGTGGATGTATCTCTTGCAAGAAACAAGATATAGCGATTTTTAGAAAACGCATATTTTCAGTTATCACCCTGTGTCTAGTAAATGGAAGGGATTTTTTGACATGTAACCATGGTTACTTCTTGGGCATATAATGACGCAACTTTTTCTCCATTTAACCATCTTCGTATCTCTAACGGTTTCCAATATCCCCATGCATTTCATCTTAAACTGGACACACTGTATATATATATATATATATATATATATATATATATATATACAGGGTTTCCCAATAGTGTGTATTCGGTCGATAGCTCCTTAGCCATTAAACTTAGAGGATAAGTTTAAATACGAAAGTTGTCCATTTTTATAAGCTGCATAATCTAAAAATGGTTTGGTTTCTACGTGGTGTAATATAAAAGCGGTACAATACACAACTTTTGATTTTTAAATAGAACACCCTATATATTATTTTATTTTTCGATTCTCCTTATAATTTTACATCTTTTTTATAAGAATTACTTACAAGCTAAATCTTTTAGTTTTTGAGATATTTGCAAACTTAACTAAAAACTGACATTTTTATGTAGCAATTCAAGTAGGCGTATCTCAGTTATTTTTAAAGATAAAAAAATAATCTTTGGTATAGAATTTATTCATACATGAGCTTACTTTAATCTATTGTCAAAATTGGATTTCAATATACAGAGTGATCACAAAAATTAATTCAATAACATAAATTTGAAAATGCTATATCTTCATTTTTTTAAATGACACACCCTATATTTTTTTAATGTCTTGTCTTCGTCTATTAGTCGGCTTTCATTTCTGTTAAATATGTTCTATGCCTATCTCTAATAGTTTCGGAGATATTTAAGTTTGTTCAATTTTTTTCGTTGATAACACTGAAGAAGAGTACCTAAAATTAGTCGGTTAAAGCAAGCTATGAATACATAAGAAACGAAAAAACATATTAATTGAAATACAAACACTTAAAATTATAATAAATGATCAATGTGACCACGATTTGGTTGCTAGCAAACATGAAGTATTTGAATAAACGGGTGATCACAAAAATTAATTCAACAACGTAAATTTGAAAATGCTATATCTTAATTTTTTTAAATAGCACACCCTATATTTTTTAACGCCTTATCTTCGTCTATTAATCGACTTTAATTTTTATTAAATATGTTCTATACCTATCTCTAATAGTTTCGGAGATATTTAAGTTTGTTCAATTTTTTTCATTGATAACACTGATGAAGAGTAACATTAGTCGGTCAAAGCAACTTAAAAATATTAATTGAGATACATAAGTTGTAATTATAATAAATATTGTATGAAACCACCATTTTTAAGAGATATTTGAGATGTTTTTAAACGATTCATCGTAAAATTAAACAATTTAATCAAAAGAGCGTAAAACAAAATCTGAACGAAAACAAATGAAGAAATCAAACTTGTCAAACAGTGCTAATATTTGTGTAGTATTGTATACTTACTTCCTGAAATTACAAAACGAATTTTTTGAAAGAAGAAATATAAATATCATCTATACCATGTCCAACTTACACAAGAATTAGACGAGGATGACTCGTTAATAGATTAAACTTTTGCAGTTGGGCCATAAATAAAAATTTAGAAAAACCCAACTATTTTAGCACGATCTTATTTACTGATGAAGCTACTTTCCACACAAAAAGGATACGTTAATAGACATAATTTCTATTATTACGATACTGAGAATCCCAGATTTATAATTCCTGTTGATCATCGACACCGCTGGTCACTTAATGTTTGGGCCGGAATTACTGGGTAAAGTATTATAGGACCATATTTTTTTGAAAACACGATCTATGGAGATTCATTTTTAAATTTCTGTGCAACGAATTTGAAATCTTTATAGAAGAGTTACCTTTACAAACTCTTAGAGAAATGTGGCTGCAATTAGATGGCGCTCCTCCGCATTTTAGCAGAAACGTTAGAAATTATTTAAATATCCAGTTTTAAAACAATAATGGATTGGAAGAGGAGGGCCGATCTCCTGGCCTGCAAGATCGCCTGACTTGACAAAGCTGGACTTTTTTCTTTGGGGTTGGATTAAAGAAAAAGTCTATCAAACTCCTCCAATGACTGTAGATGATATGAAGGCAAGAATTAGAGACGTCATTCAAAATATAAATATTTCCACGTTACGAAAAGTAAATTTGTCGTTTATTGAAAGGCTTCATGTTTGTCAGCAACAAAATGGTGGTCACATTGAACATTTATTATAATTTTAAGGGTTTGTATTTCAGTTAATATGTTTTTTAGTTTCTTATGTATTCATAGCTTGCTTTGACCGACTAATGTTATTCTTCTTCAGTGTTATCAACGAAACAAATTGAACAAACTTAAATATCTCCGAAACTATTAGAGATAGATATAGAATATGTTTAACAGAAATGAAAGCCGACTAATAGACGAAGATAAAGCATTAAAAAAATATATGGTGTGCCATTTAAAGAAATGAACATATTGCATTTTCAAATTTATGTTATTTAATTAATTTTTGTGATCACTCTGTATATTGAAATCATGTATGAATAAATTCTATACCAAAGATTATTTTTTTATCTTCAAAAATAATTGAGATACGCCTACTTGAATTACTACATAAAAATGTCAGTTTTCAGTTAACTTTGCAAATATCTCAAAAACTGGAAGATTTAGCTTCTAAGTAATTCTTATAAAAAAAGATGTAAAATTATAAGGAGAATCGAAAAATAAAATTATATATAGGGTGTTCTATTTAAAAATCAAAAGTTCTATATTGTACCGCTTTTATATTACGCCCTGTAGAAACCAAACTATTTTTAGATTATGCAGCTTATAAAAATAGACAACTTTCGTGTTTAAACTTATCTTCTAAGTGTAGTGGCTAAGGAGCTATCGACCGAACACGCACTATTGGGACACCCTGTGTACATATATATATATATATATATATATATATATATATATATATATATATATATATATATATATATATATATATAGTGCTTTCATTTCAAAACTAGTCACCCTTAATATTTTTTTAGCAATGGAATCTCGACCTAGCAAAAAAATACGTCAATTTAGATGTCGAGGGGGACATTCAAAAACAGTGTTCATGGAATTTTACTTTCCACCCCTTAATCCCCACTCCCCTCACTTTAAAATTTCAAATTGCACCCCTTAGCTTGTGATACATCATTTTGAAGGTATTTAAAATACAAATACAACGGTGTTCATAAAATTTATTTCTATCGCCCCATTTTGAAATTACAAGCGAATAAGTCAATATTATAGGAATAAATCTTGTTCATTGATTTCATTGTTCAAGACTATACCCCTAGTTTATCAAGTACTGAAATACGAATATTTTTATCGTGTTTTTATCGATTTGGATTATTTTTGATTTCAGAGTTCAGTTAAGGTAAATGCTCAAAATGTGCTCTGTTCTTAGGTAAACAACAATACAATCTATTCGGTGTAACCTCACTTTATTAAGTGCTTAAAATGTTCTCCATTCTTAGGTAGACAATAAAGCAGTCTGTTACAGAGTTCAGTTAAGGTAAGCCGTATTTCAGTTTGTAATTTATTGCCGACTGCAACGATTTATAGTCAAGTCTGTTTCAGTTAAGTTGTTGAATTTTGACAATTCATTACTTCAGTTTGAAACAATGAATTTGAATAAAACCAAGAATCAATCATAGTTTATACTATTCAAGAAAGAGTTGAAATTATTTATTTGTATGGAGCCCAGAATAAGTGTGCTCGTTACACAGCCGGAGTCTTCAACGAAATGCATCCTGAAAAAAATGAACTCACTGAAGATGATTACAATAGGAGGATTCAATTCTGTGAAATAATGACTGCGATGATTCAAAATGACAGTAATTTGGTAAAGAATATTTGCTTCAGTGGTGAATCGACGTTCTATCTGAATGGCTTTATTAATAAACAGAACTGTAGGTGGTATCTTCAAAATCCTAACGTGTTCTTAGAGGGCCATACGCGGTTTCCAGAAAAAAATAATGTCTGGGCAGGAATTATTTTAAATGAAATAATAGGTCCTTTGTTTATCGAAGAAAATGTAACCGTTGATTTATATTTAAATTTATTGGTAAAAAAGTACATTGATCCGCTTATAACTGAGTCCTTAGAAAATCAAGCTGACGAAGAAGACAACCCACTGTTAGATGAAAAAAATTTGCAGTATCAACAAGACGGTGCACCCCCACACTATGCGTTGGGTGTTCGCGAGTGGCTTAATCAACGGTTGCGCGGCAAATGGATTGGCAGAAGAGGCGCAATGGAATGGCCTGCCAGATCTCCCGACTAACGCCATTGGATTTTTTCCTTTGGGGTTATTTAAAATTAATCGTGTATCGTAACCCTCAACCAGAAAATATTCAGGCCCTTAGAGCTAGGATCACTCAAGCTTGCCAGCAAATTACTGCGGAAACATTTCAAAATGTTAGAGAAGAATTCGTTAATAGATTGTTTTATTGTCTAGCTAAGAATGGAGAACATTTTGAGCACTTAATAAAGTGAGGTTACACGAATAGATTGTATTGTTATTTACCTAGGAATAGAGAACGTTTTGAATATTTAATAAAGTATGGTTTTTGTCTTGAACAATGAAACCAATGAACAAAATTTATTCCTATAGTATTGACATTGTCGCTTGTAATTTCAAAATGGGGCGATGGAAATCAATTTTCTGAACGCCGTTGGATTTGTATTTTGAATACCTTCAAAATGTGTATCACAAGCTAGGGGGTGCAATTTGATATTTTAAAGTGAGGGGAGTGGAGATTAAGGGGTGAAAAGTAAAATTTCATCAACACTGTTTTTGAGTGTCCTCCTCAACATCCAAACGGACGTATTTTTTTTCTAGGTCGAGGTTCCATTGCTAAAGAAAATATTAAGGATGACTAGTTTTGAAATTATCGCACTGAATATATATATATATATATATATATATATATATATATATATATATATATATATATATATATATATATATATATCTAACCGAGCAAATACTTAGTCCGCAAGAACTTCGTTAATTACTATAACAATGCGCGATATGGAATAATGTAGGATACCGATATAACCATTATTTAGTTAATCATCTTTTGAAAACTAGAGTTAGCAAGCCGTTTTAAATTTATCGTAACGGGTGATCCTTAATGTTAAGGAGAGAAGACGAGAGGAGAGTAGAGGGGTAAAGAGGAGAGGAGTTGATAAAAAAGGGGTAAGTATGAGGGGAGGATCGGGGAGGGGTGGGGATAGAGGGGTGAAGGGAAGGGAGTGAGAGGGAAGGTAAGGGAAATGTGGCGGTCTCGATGCGTATGAAGACGAGTTGACATGGGGCACTTCTTCAAAATCATTAACACACGAGTTTGATTCAAATAAGCTCATACAAAATTGGCTTTGTTTACAGAATTAGCAGCTACAGACCTGCCAAGAGCTGTCATTGGAAGAAATGGAGACGTACGAAGGGTTTTAATGATGATAACATAAGACCAAAATTTATCACTATCTAAAGGATATGTAGCAATTTCATTACATTTTCGTTGCTCAACTTTTTAGCTCCAGTGATAACACTTTTCTAGGTATTTATAGCGCCAATGTAGTCGCAGACCGTTTTATTACATTTCCATTTGGAATTAGATTTACTTTTCAAAGCCATTCCATCAGCTGAACTCCTATTTAAGGGAACGAGAATGACGTATACGGTTTTTCTTTTTGGGAATCTATAAATCTATGCCCATGAGGATAACTTCAGATACTGAAAGAGCAATATACGAAGGCGAGAACGACTTAAAACAATATTCAGGCTATGGGAAGGTTGTAAAAAAATCTCGAAATGACTCCATCGAGCTGACTTAAAACACCACAAGGTTCTATCAGAATTGTGAACAACAGAGGAATTAAGGACAGTACAAGTTATTTCTATTAAACAATGGTTAGACAAACCTAGTGGGGAAAGAACCGAACTTATAAACAAGTGATCTGGAGTATGGTTAGGGTTTTCAAGGATTCTTGTGGGTTTCAGAAATCACTTGTATGAGATATAGCGAGGTTAGTCAATTCGCAAACTAAGGTAAAAGAAGAAGCTTAGAATGTTACTGTAATTGCTGAGAATTAATGAGACTGTTTGGCCGGAGTTTTGTAAAGTAACGGTGGTCACTAAGGCTTTTGTTAGATTTAAGCAAAGAAGATAGTTAATGATTAATGGCTTTTGTCATTCCTTTAGACAGTTGGAAAGATTGGCATTGTCGCCTTTTTGGAAATAGGCTGAGCATTTGTTAACGTTCAAATTCCCCAGAACGCAGAGATTAAATACAGCATACATGAGACTATGACTAGTGGCACATTTTTTTCAGTCTTTAAGACATGTTCGTTAATATTTATGACATATTCATGAAACCAAAAAAATATTTGGATTATGTACAACGACAGCTACATAATCTCAATGGAGGAAATGAAGATGTATCAAAGTATTACTGATGGCTCCAAATTTAGAACCGCCCAAAACACATGTTCCTTGCATTTTTGTTGGAACAATTTTTTAGCTTTAGTGAGCACTTTTACAGGTATTTCTTGCAGTAACGTAGTATGCATGACTAATAAAATTCACTTATTTTTAAGTGACACATTCTGAATTAACCCATTTTTGCAGTGAAATTTCTTTTG
>JARFJB010002020.1:85000-160000 GCA_036346205.1 Vesta saturnalis
TGTGTGAGTGTGTGAGAGTGTGTGAGGGTGTTTGAGAGTGCAGAATGTGTTAGAGTGTGCGAGTGAGTGAGAGGTGTGAGAGTGTGTTAGAGCGTGTGAGTGTGTGAGAGTGTGTGAGAGTGTGTGGGTGTGTCAGAGTGTGTGAGAGTGTGTGAGAATGTGTGAGGTGTGAGTGTGTGTGAGCGTGTGTAGAGTATTTGCAGGTGCGAGTATCTGAGATGTGTGAGAGTTTGAGTGTGTGGAGTGTGTGAGAGTGTCAAGTGTGTGAGTGTGCAGGATTGTGTGTATGTTTGTGAGCGTGTGTGCGTGTGTGTGTCTGTGTGTTTGTCTGTGTGTGTCTGTGTGTCTGTGTGTGTCGTGTGTGTATCTGTCCGCTTGTGTCTGTATCTTTGTGTGTGTGTGTGTGCGTGTGTGTGTATGTGTGTGGGAGAGTGTGTGATAGTATGTGAGATTGTGTGAGAGTGTGTGAGTGTGTGTGTCTGTGTGTGTGCGTGTGGGAGGTGTGTGAGAAAGTGTGTGAGTGTGTGAGTGTGTGTGAGAGTGTGGGAGGGCGTATGAGGATGTGTGAGAGGGTGTGGGAGTGTGTGAGAGTTTGTGAGAGTGTGTGAGAGTGTGAGAGTGTGTGAGAGAGTGTCAAGTGTGTGAGGTGTGCAGGATTGTGAGAGAGTGTGTAGAGTGTGTGCAGTGTGTGAGAGTCTGTGAGTGTGCGAGTGTGTGTATGTTTGTGAGCGTCTGTGTGTGTGTCTGCGTGTGTGTCTGTTCGCGTGTGTCTGTATGTTTGTCTGTGTGCGCGTCTGTGCGTGTGTGTGTGAGTGTCTGCGCGCGTGTGTGTGGGTGTGGGTGTGTATGCGAGTGAGTTTCGGATTGTGTGGGGGTGTGGGTGTGTGGGTGTTTGTGTGGGTGTATTGGTGTGTGGGTGTGTGTGTGTGTGTGTGTGTGTGGGTGTGTGGGTGTGTAGGTGTGTGGGCTTGTGGGTGTGTGGGTGTGTGGATGCATGGGTGTGTTGGTGTTTGGGTGGGTGTGTGGGTATGTGTGTGAGGGTGTGAATGTGTGAGAGTGTGAGTGGGTGAATTTATGGCGGTGTGCGTGGGTGCGGGTCTGTGTGTGTGTGCGTGTGTGCGTGTGTGCCTGTGTTCGTGTGTGGGTGCGTGCGTTTGTGCGTGTGTGTCTGTGTGCGTGTGTGCATGTGTGCATGTGTGCGTGTGTGAGTGAGAGCATGCGCGCGTCTGTGCGTTTGCGCACGTGCGCGTGTGCTCGTGTTTGTAGGCGTGTGTGCGTGTGCGCCCGTGCGCGGGTGCGCGTGTGCGTGTGCGTGTGTGTGTGTGCATGTGTGCGTGTGTGCGTGTGTGCGTGTGTGCGTGTGTGTGTGCGTATGTGCGAGTGTGCGTGTGTTCGTGTGTACTCGTGTGCGTGTGTGCGTGTGTGCGTGTGAGCGTGTGTGCTTGTGTGCGTATGTGCTTGCTTGTGTTATGGCTTGCGTGCGTGCATGCGTGCACTAGGTTTTATGGTTTTCAGGGGAGTGTTGCTTCTTTCCCAGTTTTGTTGCCTCAAGGTATTTATTTTGGCTCTCAGAAATTTAGCTAGGGTTGGATATGTTGTTATATCTGACATTGGCTGTGTTGCGTCGTGTGCTGCTAGGTGGGCAGTCATAGCTGCTCTCTCATTCCATTGATTTTGATGTGTCCTCGTATCCAAACGAATTTAATTATGAATTTTTGATCTTTGAGATGCTGTATGGTACATATGATCATTTGCGTTAGGGGTTTTCTTTAAACGGGTTTTGAATGCTAGCCAGAGAACTTTGAGGGTCGTTAGCTGTAAGTGTGTTTTTATTGGTTGTCGCTAATTGACAGAAACGAAGAGTTTGTCATAAGGAATATTGTTCAGCTACGAAGATTGAGAGGTGTATCGGCATCGACCAGCTGTGCTCTGCGTTAATTACTGAAGGAGCCGCCCCCCATACCTATAATTGTTTTAGATCCATCTGTATAAATGGTTAGGTAGTTTCGATGGTCGTCTGAAATTTTATTGAATTCAAGTTGATATACAGATGGTGGTGTATTTTGCTTTTGAAATCGTGATAGCCTGTTGATTATAATGGGCGGTGAATTTTGTCGTTTATCCTTTCGAGTATTTTTGCAAAGCTTAAATCTGGTGGTTTGTTCAATCTTTTCCAGTTACTAATAAGCGAATTATTTGAAAACAAGATATCGTAGTTTGATGTTCTTGGACTTTAATTTTCCACGCATACTTTAATATCTTATTTTGTTGGTGAAGTTCGATTGGTAACAAGATTCGCAGCAAAGGCTTTCGCTTGGGCTTGTGTAGAAAGAGCCTAGTGCATATCTATTTGCGATCATTTTGGATTGCTTCTAGCGGTTTCAGTACACTTGGAGCGGCTGACGAGTATGCTTCACAGCCGTAATCAATCTTACTTTGTATTAAGGCTATGCATATCTGCAATAAGGTTTCAGAATCTGCTCCCCAGTTTGTATGAGGTAAAGCCGTTACTATGTTTAGGCTTTTTTACATCGTATGGCTAAGTCGGTAATGTACTCTTTCCAAGAAAGGGTGGAGTCCAGTGTAACTTCAAGGAAGACGCCATAACTTTTACACAAAATTGGACTGTTGGCTATCGTTAATCGTGGTCCATAATGGGGTTTTCTGAGTTTGCAAAAATGCATCAGATAAGTTTTCTCTAGCGATAATGTGAAACCCATAGCTCGGGGGTTAAACATTATTTGATCTACAGCCTTTTGCAATTTTTTGTTTTTTTCACCTACGGTAGGTGCAGAGTATAAAATTGTCAGGTCATCGATGATTTATGGATGCCGTTAGGCAAAGAGGATACTAAGGAGTTGACCGCTATTGCAAAGAGGGTAACACTTAGAGTGGACCCTTGGGGGATGCCACTTTGTAAGGATCTGACAGATGAAATATTCGTTCCTCTAGGAAAGAAGATATAAATTTTTGATGGGTTTCCCCTTAAACCCTAATCATAGAGATTTTTTAATACCCCATACCTCACATCATATCAAATGCCTTTTCAATATCAAAGAAGACGGCAACAGCATGGTGTCTTTGAGCGAAGGCTTTCAATTCAACTTCTTGTAGGTGGACTAACTAATCTGTACATCTATACTTCCTGAAGCCAGTCTGGCATTCCTAAGCATTCCTTTTTTTCGAGTACCACATTAATCTGGTACTAACCATCCGCTCCAGTTTTTTTCCATGCAGGATGTTAAGCTTATAGGCCTGTAACTGGCAGGTTAGTATCGTTTACTATTTTTAAGTTTGGGTACAATTACCTCCTTCCACCTTGGCGGATACACTCCTTCAGTCTAGACTTTATTGAACACATTTAGAAGCAGTTTTTTGCATTCTTTTGTTAGATTACGTAACATTTCATACGAGATCAAATCAGACCCGTGAGCAGACGATTTATTATATTTCAGAGCGACGTTGAGTTCTGTAATCGAAAATGGGACATTGTACTCATATTCGTTGCCATCTAAGAAATTTAGTTTAACCTCTTGGCTTGCTTTTGTTCTTAAAAAAGGAGGATTATAATTTCTGGAACTGCTGGAATGTTCAAATTGTTCCGCCAAGAGCTCTGCTACATGTTTTGCCTCAGTAGTAATACCATTTCTTGTCTCCAGCTGCATGGAATGTGTGGAGTGCTTGCTTCATACAGCTTTTATTCTCCTCCAAACCTCTGTGTTTGGAGTACTGCGATTCATGTTGGTGACTTACTTTCACCAGGAATCTCTTTTACTCTGAAGAGTGACTCGTCGCGAAAAAGCTCTGGAATTTTTAATATAAAAATAGGTTTTCATGAGTCGGATATTGCACCATGGCACTTTGTGATTGTTTAATTTCCCACCAGTTTTCGGAATGGCAGCGTAAGCTGCATTGATGATATCATTTGTAACGTCATCTACACTCAGATTTGTGGAGTTTTTTGAGATGCAAGTGTGTACATGTGCTTGGAAAACGTCCCATTTGACCTTAGCAATATTCCACTTGGTGGGACTTATTGTAGGTGTGTTTTGATGTTTAGTCTTTATAATAATTGGGAAATGATCGCTGAAATTTAGGTCATCCAACACTATCCACGCAAATAATGTTGCTACACATGAGGATACCATTGTTAGGTCTACTTATGAAAAAGGACCAGAGCTAGCGCACAGATGCGTGTTTTCTCCAGTGTTCATTAGAAACAGTTGATACACATCTAATATGTTTTTTAGCTTTTTCCTACTTGCATCTGGGCGAGAGGAGTCCCATATAGAACTGTGTGCATTAAAGTTTCCGGTTAACATAAAAGGCGCAGGTAGCTGTCTAATGATGTCGTCAATGTATTGCTGCTGCCAATTCGTGCCTGGTAAATATATATTGCATATTGTAACCTTTAGAGACGCAGAGATTCTTATAGCAACTGCTTGTAGGTCCGTTTTGATTGGTAATACTGTATACTGCACATTTTGTCTTGTTACAATTGCAACTCCACCTTTTGTTCTACATAAGTGCAGATATAACATCTTTTCTAATTATGTTGTATCTGCGTAAAAGGAATTGTTTCTCTGGCTTAAAATGTGTTTCCTGCAGACACAAGACCAAAGGGTCGAAATCGTTAATAATTTTTTTTCAATTCACAATAGTGATTAGCAAAACCAATACAATTTCGTTGGATAATAGTTCCCATGGTTAAAACTGGCATGCAAAAAATATATGAATAAATAAGTTTTATGGACAATTAACGACATCCTTAAGTATAATAATGTATAAATAAAATTCTGTTCAAAAGAACGAGAAAAAATGTATAAGAGTTGAGGGTGGGTGAAGCTGTGTTGCGTTAATTCTGAAAGGCCCCCTCCTTTGTTTGTTTGTAATGGTGTGTTGATGGGTTGTTTTGAATTGTTGTATGGGGTGGTGTTTTGTTTGAAATGGTGAGTGTGATTTATGGGGGTGTTTTGTGTTATTTGGAGTGTTTGTGGGTTAATTGGTGAGTTGTTGAATGTCAGTAGATGTGAGTGTTGATGAGATGTGTGTGTGTTGTGGTGTGTGTTGAGCAGTAGTGTGAGTGTGGTGGTGTGTTGTGGTAGAGTGTGTGAGAGGTTGCTGTGAGTGTGTGAGAGTGGGTGTGAGTGTGTGTTGGATGTGGATGTGTAGGTAGTTGGTGGTGTGTAGTGAAGCGATAGTATGTGTGTGAGGATGTAGTGTGAGTAGTGTGTGTGTGTGAGGTAAGTAGTGTGTAGTGTTTGAGAGGTGTGATGTGTGAGGTGTGTGGAGTGTGTAGTGAGGATGTGTAGTGTTAGATGCTGGGTGTGTAATGGTGATAGTGGTGATGTGAGTTGTGTGATGAAGTGTTGAGTGTGAGAGTGTGTGAAGGTGTGGGAGGTGTTGTGAGAGAGTGTGAAGTGTGTGTTGAGGTGTGAGAGATGAAGTGTGAGAGTGTTGGAGGTGGGAGGTGTAGGGAGTGAGGTGGTTGGAAGGTGTGAGTGTGAGAGTGCTGGGTGTGAGTGTGTGAGAGTGTGAGAGTGTGAGAGTGTGTAGGTGAGAGAAGTGTGGAGGTGTTGAGAGTGATGTGGGAGAGTGTGAGGTGCGTGTGAAGTGTGTTGAAGTAGGGAGGTGTACAGATGGGTTGGTGAGGTGTGTTGAAGTGTTGTAGGGGTAAAGTGTGTGAGTGTGTGTTGAAGTGTGTGGAGTTGTGTGAGTGTGTGAGGTGAGTGTGAGTGTGGAGACGTGGTGTGTTGTGAGGATGTTGTGTGAGGTGTGATGTGAGGTTAGTGTCGTAAGTGTGTGGAGTGTGGGAAGTGCGTGAGTTGGGTGAATGGGAGAGTGTTGTGAACTGTGAAGAGTGTGTGAGTGTGTGTTGAGTGTGTGAGTGTGAGAGTGTGTGAGAGCGTGTGGGGTGTGAGATTGTGTGGAGTTGAGTGTGTGATGAGTGGAAGTGTGTGAGTCGTTGCCGTGTAAGAAAGTTGTTTAAGTGTTGGTGCTTTTGTTCTAAAAAGGAGGTTGTACGTGTGAGTGTGGTGTTGAAATTGTTCGAGAGGTCTGACAGTTGTGCAGTGTGAGTCTTTTGTTCGTGCTGCAGTGTGAATGTGTGGAGGTGTGTGAGTTGTGAAAGTGTTGTGTGTGGTGTGTGGTGTGTGGGTGTGTGAGAGTGAGTTTGATTGAGTGGTGAAAGTTGGTTTTTATGGTTTTAGAGTGGATTGTGGACTTTGTGATTGTTTAATTTCCCACCAGTTTTCGGAATGGCAGCGTAAGCTGCATTGATGATATCATTTGTAACGTCATCTAACTCAGATTTGTGGAGTTTTTGAGATGCAAGTGTGTACAGTGCTTGGAAAACGTCCCATTTGCCTTAGCAATATTCCACTTGGTGGGACTTATGGGTGTGTTTTGTGTTTAGTTTTAAATTGGAATGGGAATTTGGGTATCAATTGAAAAGGTGATGAGGTCATTGTAGGTTATGTGAAAGGAGATCTAGCGCATAGATGCGTGTTTTCTCCAGTGTTCATTAGAAACAGTTGATACACATCTAATATGTTTTCTAGCTTTTTCCACCTGCATCTGGGCGAGGTAGTCCCATATAGAACTGTGTGCATTAAAGTTTCCGGTTAACATAAAAGGCGCAGGCAGCTGTCTAATGATGTCTTCAATGTCTTGCTGCTGCCAATTCGTGGGTTGGTAAATATAATTGCATATTGTAACCTTTAGAGACGCAGACATTCTTATAGCAACTGCTTGTAGGTCCGTTTTGATTGGTAATGTACTGCACATTTTGTCTTGTTACAATTGATCCACCTTTTGTTTAAGTGCAGATATAACACCTTTTCTAATTATGTTGTATCTGCGTAAAGGAATGTTTCTCTGGCTTAAAATGTGTTTCCTGAGACAAGACCAAAGGGTCGAAATCGTTAATAATTTTTTCAATTCACAATAGTGATTAGCAAAACCTTACAATTCCATTGGATAATAGTTCCCATGGTTAAAACTGGATGTAAAATATGAATAAATAAGTTTTGTGGACAATTAACGAAATCCTTAAGTATAATAATGTATAATAAATTCTGTTCAAAGAACGAGAAAAAAATGTATAAACATGTTTACAATAACAAACGAAACAGTAATAATTAACATTAATTAAAGACGGTCAACATATACAACAAAAAGCATTATTTTGTATCACAGTTCGAAATTTACAAAAAATATCACAGTACTTCATAAATTTTATATCATAGTCGACGACAGTTGTTACTTTTCTAGGTCTGCCCCTTCTACCACCCATTCCTTTTTTTTTTTGGTTTGAGGATCTTGTTGAGTGGCCTCAGAGTTTACCGAATCATCTTCAGATACTGATATACTATCAGCAGAATCGCGTTTCCTTTTCTCCAAACTAGGAGAAGAGCAACGAGAGGGAGGAAGTGGTTTTACAAGCTTATCACAAATATTAGGTTCAATGTTTGTATGCAATAGAGGTTTAAGCGCTCCATAGTGGGAGTAATTCTTTTGCGAGAGATTTCACATCGCATTCATATTCACTAATTGTCGATGATGAGGTTGCTTTCATAAACTGATTTTTGGAACTCGTGTTGGGACTACTACTTTTCGCTTTGCTTCGATGAAAGTTAGTTTTCTTTTATTCGTACCTCTTGAATGAAATTTACAAAACAGTATCACACTACTTAATAAATTTTATATCATAGTCGACGACAGTGATTACTTTTCTAGGTCTGCCCTTCTACCACCCATTCCTTTTTTTTTGGTTTGAGGATCTTGTTGAGTGGCCTCAGAGTTTACCGAATCATCTTCAGATACTGATATACTATCAGCAGAATCGCGTTTCCTTTTCTCCAAACTAGGAGAAGAGCAACGAGAGGGAGGAAGTGGTTTTACAAACTTATTACAAGTATTAGGTTCAATGTTTGTATGCAATATGGGTTTAAGCGCTCCAATTAATAGTGGGAGAGATTTCACATCGCATCCATATTCACTAATTGTCGATGATGAGGTTGCTTTCGCGTAACTGATTTTTAGAACTGGTGTTGGGACTACTACTTTTCTCTTTGCTTTGATGAAGGTTAGTTTTTCTTTTATTCGTACCTCTTGAATGGCTTGTTCCTGCTGAAGGGCAGGACATTTGCTAAATCTACTAGAATGTAAACCTCCACAGTTAACACATGTGAGTGGTACCTCACAATGGTTACCGACATGTAAAGCTTTTCCACAGACACACAATTGTTCTTCTGTAGCACATTTGGATGAAATATTTATGGGATGGGATTTATGGTATTTATGGGATTTAAATCATTTCATAGGCGGAGGTACCTATAATCTAACATTTAGGGAGTAGAATGCCACTTTAAAATTTTTTGGTATTACCGGGCTATTAAAGGTTAAGACTGCACTGGGGAATCACGTAGTTCGCCATTTATTTTAGTTTTTACTCTTCGTACATCAATAACCCCTTGATTGCTTAATTCCGCACGTATGTCGTCGGTAGTGCAGTTTAACAGATCACGACAAACAATAATGCCCTTATAGGTGTTCATCGCCCTATGTGATGTTACCTCTATTTCAAATATGTCAAACCTGGTTGTCTTTTGTGCCTTACTACTTTGAGCACTAGAAACTGTTTCAATCAGTACCCTTCCTTAATCTTTCTAGTCATCTTTAAATTACCAAGGATTCCGTTAGCACCTTTTGAATAATAAATGGGCTGATATTGTCAAAATTCAGCCCATTGCTCCTTATTACGGTTGTTCTTATACTTGAAATGTAATTTTTAAATCCTTACGTTGTATACTCGAAGGAAGGGTATGAGAAGTTGTTTAACATGTTCCCACAGACCTTTTGTTAACGTTACAACTCATAATTATGTGCCAAGCATCGCCTTCTTCCTTGCACCATACACACTTCTGATCTTCGCTTACCTTAATTTATTCTAAAAAATTCATATCTGCGATTCTATTTTTGGCAAATCTCCATGCGATTACTGCGTCGTTCCCTAAGATAGGTTCTTCAAACATATTTTCCCAGAGAACCTCCTCCTTGGTTCAATGCCCATTCGTCTTTCCCATTGTATCAAAATCTTTCGCCACTATGGCTTCCATCAAGGACTTTTTTGATGTTTTGCTTAATGTTTTCAGATTCTGTGAGAGTGTTTCGTAACAGATAGCAGGGGGGTAGTTTGGGGGTTCATATACATTAATTGCAGCTGAAAAGTGATACTCGCACAAATCTTTTAATTTTTTGTAATTATTGTAAAGCTGTCTTCTTAATATGGGCGGTACATACTCTTCAATTAAGTTTGACTCATCTTTTCATTTGTTGCCATCCATAAATCCTCCTATTTGTGTAATATTGTATTTTTTCCATATGTTATCATTTACTAGGTTGCGCATATCTTCTGGCCATAAGGAACAATTGGTAAGAGGCATTCTGTTTATCTCCTGCTGACACTGGGAAAAGTCTTTAAACTTTGGTGGAACTGTATTCCATGCTTACCGTAAGCTGCTAGCAAAACCTGGTACATTACTTGCTGCGAAAAGAGACATTACTATGTCCGATCAAAGGTTGACTTTTTTAAATTATTAAGTACTGTAACATTTTTGCCCAGTTACTTTGGTTATTATTTATGAGTTTTGCCGCTGTAATTATACGAAATGGCTTGATTTTTGATTTTAATGAAACTAATCCTAATCTTCCTTGATTTATTGGTAAGCATAAAGTTTTCACATCGGTCCAGTGCTTCTTGTTATTCTAAGCAAAAATTTACAAGTGCACTTTGGATACGTTTTAAAATCTTTTCGGGTATTGGTATGATTTGTAAGGTATGCCATAATTTTGGGGCTATGCAGGTATTTATAATTTTAATCCGTCCCTTTAATGATACCATATTTGCTCTAAATTCCCATTTTTCTAAGGTCTCGTTGATTTTTTCAAGTAGGTAGTTACTTGATGTTTCTATCGTTGCTGATTCTGTCGAGCCGAAAGTGATACCCAAGATTTTTTGTGTATTTGATGTCCAAGTGCATTCTAGCGGGTTGTCTGCTCTATTCTTCCATTGTCCACACCACAAACCTTTCGATTTATTGAAGTTAATAATAGCTCCTGATTGCAATGAAAATATGTTAGAGCTACATTTAAAAGTGTCAAAATCATTGTTATTTGATACAAGTGAGGCGTCCTCGCCACATGCTGTAATCGCTGTAACATCATTGGTACCTTAGGGCAGTTGGATTCTGCACAGTTTCTGTCGACATAAATTTAAAAAGGGTTCTAAAACAATTGAGAAAAGAGGTCCTGACAATGGACACCTTGCTTAATTCCTATTCTTGTGTCCATTGATCCTGTCAGAACATGTTCGACTAGAATATGATAAGGTGCATCCATGTAAAGAAGCTTAATGGCCGTAACAATCTGGTTTCGAAAATTCATCTCCTGCATAACATGAAATAAGTACTTGTGGCTGATACTGTCGTAGGCGCTCTCTAGATCTAAATATATTACTCCCAAATTTATGCTCTCATCATTTGCATAAGCTATAAGGTCTCGATGTAAATGAAGATTGTCATAGATGGACTTTCCGGGGATTCTGTATAATTGATCTGGGTGTACTATTTTACTTATTACATTCAAGATTCTGTTCGAAAGAGCTTTTGCTAATATTTTGTAATCCGTTGTTAACAACGAGATTGGTCTCCAACTATTCATATTTAGCAGATCTCTATCTTGCTTAACGATTAGTACCACTACGGATGTCTTTATACCGTCACTGATGTTGCCCAAGTTTTTTACAGAATCCATTATTAGTTCTAGACAATGATGACTCAACTTTTCCCAAAAATGAATGAAGAATTGTGTGTAAATCCATGGATACCTGGCGTCTTTTTTGTTTAAGTATTTTAAAGCAGTTGTAATTTCTTCCCGTGTGAAGTCTGAGTTTAGCATGTTTCTATCATCATTTGTTAGCTTTGATAAACCTTGATTCAAGGTGGATTGGGCATTTATCTGGGGCGTTACTAATTGTTGCTTGTTTTTATAAAAACTGTACACATCCTTACACAGCTCAATCTCATTTGTCACTAGCCGCCCAGTTATGTTCAATTTTGACAGGAAACTGTGCTTATTCCCGATTACGTCAGTCTTCTCCGGTGAATCGTGTTTTAATATTATTAAGTACAGGTCGTAGATTCAAATCCTACTCGAGAGTAAACTTATTATTTACGTATTTAATAAAATTAATAATAATTTTAATTACATATTTACCTTTGAACTTATTCGTTCATAACAAAAACTTATAATTTAACATTAGCTAAGTTGCTTTAGTATGTGAATCCTTGCGAAATTGCAGGCTCATATTCCATTAATATAAGTAATTTGATTGTATCTAGAATTTACATCAGTTCTACATACATAAAGATAAAATTTACATCGATTGGGGCTTGAACCTTGATGGCGCAGTTGGTTAGCGCGGTACTCTAGAGTACAGGTCGTAGGTTCGAACTCTACTCGAGGTAAACTTTTATTTATGTATCTAATAAAATTAATAATAATTTTTTAATTACGTTTTTAATATGTGTGTGATGATGTGGGTGTGTGAGCATGTACGCCCGAGTGTGCGCATGCGTGTACGCGTGCGCGTGTGCGTGTGCGTGGTGACTGTGTGAGTGTGTGAGTGTGTGGAGGTGTGTGAGTGTGTGAATGTGTGGAGTGTGTGTGTGTGTAGCGTGAGTGTGTGAGTGTGTGAGTGCGTGAGTGTGTGAGCGTGTGAGCGTGTGAGCGTGTGAGCGTGAGCAGGTGAACGTGTGAACGTGTGAGCGTGTTGGTGTGTGAGCGTGTGAGCGTGTGAGCGTGTGAGTGTGTGAGTGTGTGAGTGCGTGAGTGCGTGAGTGTGGTGTGCCTGTGCCTGTGCGTGTGATTGTGTTTGTGCTCGGGCTTGAGCTTGTGCTCAGGCTTGAGCTTGAGCTTGAGCTTGTGCTGTGTTGTGTTTGTGGTTGTGCTTGTGCTTGTGGCTTGTGCTTGTGCTAGTGCTTGTGCTTGTGCTTGTGATTGTTTTGTGCTTGTGCTTGTGCTTGTGCTTGTGCTTGTGACTTGTGCTTGTGCTTGCTTGTGCTTGTGTGCTTGTGCTTGTGCTGTGCTCGTGCTCGTACTCGTGCTCTGTGCTTGTGCTTGTGCTTGTGCTTGTGCTTGTGATGTGCTTGTGATTGTGCTTGTGCTTGTGGCTTGTGCTTGTGCTTGTGTTTGTGTTTGTTCGTGTGCGTGTGCGTTTGAGGTGCATGTGCGTGTGCCTATGCGTTTGCGTGTATGTGCATATGGGGTACATGTTCGTGTGCCTTTGAGTGTGTGTGCGTGTGTTAGGGTACGTGCGTGCGTGTGCGTGGGTGTAAGTGTGCCGCCGTGTGAGCGAGCGTGGACGTGTGAGGTGGAGTGTTTGTGTGCGCGTGTACGTGTGCGTGTGCGTGTACGTTTGCGTGTGCGTGTGCGTGTGCGTGCAGTGCGTGTGCGTGTGCCCGTGTGCGTGTGCGTGTGCGTATGATTGTGTGTGTGTGCGGGTGCGTGTGCGGCCTGTGCGCGTGCTCGGCTGGGTGGATGTGGTGTGCGTGTGTGTGTGTGTGCATGTACGTGTGCGTGTGCGTGTGCGTGTGCGTGTGCGTTGCGTGTGCGTGTCGTGTGCGAATGGTGCGTGTGCGTGTGCGTGTGCGTGTGACGTGTACTTGTGCGTGTGTGTGCGTGTGCGTGTGCGTGTACGTGCGTATGCGTGTGCGTGTTTGTGTTCTGCGTGTACGTGTGCGTGTGGAGGTTCATTGCGTGTGCATCTGAGTGTGCGTGTGAGTGTGCGTGTGTGCGTGTTCGTGTCAGTAGTGTGTGTGTTCGTGTGAGTGTGCGTGTGGGGCGTGTGTTCCGTCTTTGAGCTTGTTTGCATTTCCCCTGGCGCTTTTAGAATTTGAACAAGATCTTCCAGGAGAGGGTGGCTGCTACCCCAAGTTTTTGTTTCTAACAAATATTTATATAACTGCTGCATGTTTCAAAAGTGTAAAAATACCGTCTTGTACAATTTAAAGTTAATCACATTTTATGAGTGTTTACGAAGAGGTTCGTCACTTGGCTTCAAAAAGTGTCTAAGGTAAAGTGTCAGTATTGGTTTCAATTTTTTTGTTTCTTAATGATCAAATTTACTGCAATATGTGTAGACATCTTTGCTAAATGTTATCCAATTTTACGTAGCTTTCCGTTACACAATTTCTTGATACGAAACCAGTTAGGCATTTAATTAATTTAGTAATACTTGAAACGGGTAAACTGTAATTACGTCATTTTTGGCGCATACGGTGCTTGCCAAAGGGCCTCACTATATGGGAAAAATTTGTATTGTCCATTTGTCAGAAATTTTTATTGTTGATAAAAGTTGGTGCTGGAAAGAGCCAGCCGCCTTTACCAATTTATTTTAATTAATTATTTGCTAATTATTCCCTTTAATTAAAATTTACAGAAACCATCAAATAATGATTTTATAATCTCTCCGACGTGATTTTCAAGAACGTTGAGGGTTTTGTTACGTAAGAGTCCCCACCAGTCTATCCACCAATCACGGCATTAGGAGCCCGACCAGAGGCCGTGTCCGCCCTCCGCTGATTCTAAATAAAACCGCGAGACGGGCTACAGACGCTCTCATTCCTCTGGGTCTCTTTGGAGACTCAGACCTGTTCCTCTTCACTCTTTTTCCGCTAGGCCTATACCGACCTGCTATTATCTTATACACCAGGGTTTACCGCTGCTAAAATCTGCGATCACTTGCACGTAAGTTAAAAATACAACACCACACTTACACCAGTGAACGACTTCACGTTGGGCAAAACGCCCAATATAGTCTTTTACTTACTCTATTGGATGGTAAGGTTCTCGCCTAAATTCTGCCAACCCTCGGAGTATAAATTAAACAGGGCAACGGGTATTTGCCCAGATACTTGTAATTGATACTCCACCTATGCACCGCACTCCGACTGACACAAACACGCTACACTAGGCAATATAATTAAAAACCGAAGTGCAGGAAGCCGACAGATTGAAAGCATCAAGTTGCCTGCAATTAGGCCATATTTCGGTCACCCAGTTTCGTGAATTACGACCCCAGATTTTTTTATACTTTTTATACTTTAAAAGTATAGAATTTGTGTTGATCGTAACAGCAGGTCGAGAGACTTATCTTATCATCGCATGAGCTAGCCCACTATTATGAACACAGTTATAGTAACTGTATAAAATTTTGCTACTGTCAGCTACTCGACAGGTCCGGCTTTTACAATTTTAATTTCATTTTTAAAATAAATAAAATCTCCTTATATCATAATATAATTTAGGATCAGTTCGGCCTCCGCTCCAATCCATATACAAAAAGCGCCCACCCAGAGAATCCTGGACCAACTCTCGGCGTCCTGAGGGAGGCTAGAAATCCCGATCAATGGTACTTCCTGATATTTGAGTTTATTTTACCTTAAGTATTTTGTTATTTTTTTACTTATCGCTTTATGTTAGCTGTAATAGTATTAAGTGTAAATATTTAGACTATAATCCAAATAGGATTAATATACGTCTAAAACCCTTACAAGTATATTGCTCAGTGTGGACGAATCTGGTAATAGTGATCAACCCCAGTAACAACGCACAACTCACCTTTTTATAGAATGTAAAAATCGGTTCAGCTAGATAGAGGCAATGAAAGTAAACTTTAATTAAGGTAAGCGAAAGTAGCTTATAGTAGTATTTTCAACAATATCCAAAAAGTTTGTTTAGAAAAGTTGTTTAGACTTAAAAACAATGTTCAGATTTGAAATTACAGCTCCCTACGACACAAAATAAATTTTTACTCGAATTGTGATGCCTTTCGTCTTACTAAGATTTTTAGTAACGCATGTAGATCTTAGGGGTATCCCTCTCATCACTATAATAAAATTTTATTACAATTTATTATTTTTTCAAAGTTATAGACGTTTCTTCAAAATTGTTATGATTATTTTAGTTTTCTTGGTGCAAAGTTGTTATTTAACCATGTATGTATGTTATAATGAATATTTGAAAAAATAATTTATAAATTTTCTGTAATTAAAAAAATGTAATTTTAGAATTAAAAAACTATACTATTCTATGTTGAAAGTATGTACTTTCAATATTAGTGTTTATCGTGTATTGATCTTTTTTCAACGTTCTGTAAGATTGATTTGTCGGTTTTTGTGACGTTTTACATTTTCACATTTGCGTTAGAACATTCATTTGAATTACTAAAATCACAGTAGCTTTGACTTTTTGACAAGCAATGAACATCATGGGGCACACAGAACAAATAGAGAAACATAAGAAATATTTAATTTGCGTCATCAGAAAAATCCGGTAACCCATACAACGGTAGAACGTATTCACCAAAAGTTTTTGACCACGGGATCAGTGGAAAACCAATTTAAGCAAAACATGTTAAACGGGTAACCGGGAGTAACGACTTACAACAAAATGTATTATTAGCAGTTACAGAGAATCGGCTCAAGTCAGCACAAAGAGTATTGTTAAAAAATAAATATCACCTTTACAAATCTAACATACTTTGAAAGAAAGCGATTATGATCGGAGATTCCAATTCTCGTATGGATACAAGGTTTTTCCTTAAATCGAATAGTAAGTTCCCAAAATTGCGGGTGGTCGGTGGACAAAAACCCAAATTTGGAATAGAATACAGGGACCAATATTCCTTTAAAACAAACTGGTGTGGCATTTTCAATAATAGAATGATTAGCCCATTCTTTTTCGGTGACATTATGAACAGTGAAAGGTTTTTACATTTTTTGATGTTCGAGATACAGCCCATTATTGATCAAAAATACAAAAAAGAGAACGGGTATGGTTACAGGTTGAGGGAGCGCCATGTCGCAGTACTACATTAGTTAAGGAATGTCTTAATGACAAGTTTGGGAAGGAATGGATAGGTAAATATTGCATATATTCATGTCACCAAGTTCGCCTAATCTGGGCCCCTGGATTTTTTCTATGGGGGTACGTTAAGAAAAAGTGTATGCTCGAATACCATTTGAAAACTTTGGTGAGTTAGAAGCTGATATTAGGTAGAGTTGTGCCAGTATATCGACATTTTTGTACTTTTGTATTTCTTTTTATGTTTAATAATTTATTCCTACAATTTTAGTATAACTAGAATAAATTGTAAACTTTTAGATTTGTATTATTAAATTATTTAGTTTAAAGTAGTTAACCCATTTCGATCAATTAGTTCATTATGTAGTTATTATGACATACATACAGGGTGAAATAACAGCTTTGCACCAAGAAAACTAAACAAATTTTAAAAATTTTGAAGATATGCCGTTAACTTTGAAAAAAATAATAAATTGGGTGAAATGTAGTAAAATTTTATTATAGTGATGAGAGGGAGGTCTATATGAGTTACTAAAATTCTTTGTAAGGCTAAAAACATCAAAATTCGGGTAAAATTAAAGGTACCTTACGCTTCAAAAATTCCTATTTTTTGTTCTACCCTGTATACAGTTTCAAAATTTAGAAATTTGATAGCTCCAATTGAAGTTTTACATAATGCACTAACTTTTATCAAGAATAAGATTTTCTCACATGGTGCGGACTTTTTGCCAAACACTGTATGTGGTGTCGAATTTGTTGATATCTAAATGTCTATTAAAGTTGTTGTCAAAAATTATTATTATCGTTTTGATGATGTTGCTTATTTTCATTATAAACATATTACTGAAGAGGTTGCATAGTTATCCTAAAAAGATGTATTGTTTCAGTTCTATTAATTTCCACTTTGTTCGTTGATAGGTCGCGCGCGTGTAGCTCGACACCACATATTTTATTTTCGTTAAACCGAAAACGAAAATCGGAACTTTGTAAAACATCACAAAAAAGTTTGCCAAATTCTGAAGATTTGGTTAGGAAGTTACGAAAAGTTTCAAGATACTAGTATTAATTAGTGATATGTCATAAACGTTGTAATGTACTTGTCCTTCAAAAAATAATTGTATGGTAATTTTCTACCGAATTAGACTTAGTAACGAAGTCCTATTCTCACAGTGTTTAAAGGTCGCCTGTTTGATTTTTACGTTCTAAAACAGTTTATAATAAATTTTATTAAATTCTGAAAAAAATTTAGCTGTTAATGAAGATTTCCATTATTTGGAGTATAAATACATTTTGCAGTATTAATTCTTGGGCCAACTTTTGGTTCGATAAGAAACATCTCGAAGAAATGATGGAGAAAATGCAAAATAATTGTTAAATAAATTATTGTGGGCGATGTTATAATTAAAAATAGAGTAATGGTCCAACTTTTTACTACTGTAATTCTAACCGCCTAACAATAAATGGATCTATTGTGTACCGACGCTCGAACTTGGTAATTATAACAGCAATTGTGGAGGTAAGGTCATTATGCAAAGAATGCGAATAATTTTTGTTTCAACATAATGGGGTTTCACCGCATAGTAAGTTGCCTTGATAACAATTATGCTTTCTTCCATTTTTACGCTATAAAGAAACGACCTTTGCGCTTTTACAGAAACATTTGTAACATAGTGTAAAATTGGAGAGAATTGATTTTATCTAGTTCCATTTCTAATTGTCATCAGTATTGCGATATGGCCAAATGTTAAGGTTGAATGAAAAACATTCATTTTTTAGGGAAAAACAAAAGCAGTATTCGTTTTTAATTGAGTTCAAGGCTAATTTGACGAAATAAAATTGATAAACACGCACATAGTTATAAAATATCGATTCCTTCATCTGACGTAGTTTTAGTACAGGTGTATATTATTATGAACAGAATTATAACATACTAACCAATGACGTTTAACCAAGAAAATCGTCATTGATATTAACATAGAAACAATGTACTTAATTAGAAATTTGAGAGTACAAATAATTAATGTCGTTATTTTACACCAAACGTGATATTTAGATGTTATTAAGTTCATGTTATTTCCACTTTTGTTAAAATGGCAACATTGAACATATACTGTACCACCATGACTAATTACGGCCCGGAATACTATTTTAATTGAGAAATAAGAAAATAATTAGTTCTAACTATGCAAATCGATATTGATTGAATCCTCCCATTTCAACCTTGTCAAACTTTACAAGCAGAACTGGTGGGCCAGTGGTAACACGGTCTGCTCAGCATTCGGGAGGTAATGGGTTCGAGTCCCATTACCGTGCACCCTGTATGAGGTTTTTTTTAAAAGGTTTTCCTCATACACACATAGCGACATGATCACTACATATACGCACATTACGTGCGGCTATTTAGGTGAATTCGGGGGTGGTAACTTCCTTCTCAGAATCCTAACTCCGTTCCTTCCGTTTCTATCGTAACAAGACCTATCCTGAATCCCACCATTCATACACATTTATGTATTATGTTGGGAATCCATTACTGTGGCTGAAGGATCTTGGAAAGCTTAAGCAGACCGCCCTCCCTTTTGCAGAAGGCATGAAACGCGTTGCCTTTTCCTTTTCCCCCTTTACTAAAGCAGTGAAACGGCAAAACCTCTTCACTTCTTCCTTACAAAACGCTTAGTTCTTTGAAGTTAGTACCAGCAAAACGGGTTGTTTCCAAGCAATAACACCTCCTTGTGTAGTGCTGGAAACATTCACTACAAAGCCAGTGCACACTGTTAGTGCTTCGTTAATGCTTTTGAGTATGGTGCAGATTGCACAGACGCCATCAAATGTAAAAAAAACATGTTTGTGCAGGCTTAGATGTATTGCAAACGCGAACGGGTGAACGCTGCAAATTCTTAGCACTTCGTTAGAACGTCTTGCACTAGTACGACCAGTTTGTCCAAAGAACACGATACCATCTTGTCGTGTGTTGGTTTTCTACCATTATTGAAGGTACTAACGCAGAACCGACGCTCATTGTTAGTATTTCGTTAGAGCTTTTTAGTTGCTTGTAACTTGCACACCTTTGGTAGGTTTTCTAATCATATCAAATCAATTTTTCAAAAATCCGAAATGAAACTTATTTATTTCTATAGGCCTTATCCTTCCTTATTATTTGCGTAGCATTGTGCGAGTCAAGTTATACACCCGGTGATATGCGCTCTTTAACTCATTTCGAGACTTTGCCTATTTATTATTCAAAACAAAAAAATGTCAATTGACAAATATTTTTAGTCGAATGTGTGTGTGCGTGTGCATGTGCGTGTGTGTGTGCGTGTGCATGTGCGTGTGCGTGTGCGTGTGCGTGTGCGCGTGCGCGTGCGAGTGCGTGTGCGTGTGCGTGTGCGTGTGCGTGTGCGTGTGCGTATGTTTGAGTGTGTGTGTGTGTGTGTGTGTGTGTGTGTGTGTGTGTGTGCGGTGGTGGGGTGGTGGGTGGGTGGGTGGTGGAGTGGGGGAGTGAGTGTGTAGTGTGGAGGTGTGGTGTGTGTAGTGTGGTGTGTGGTGTGATGTGAGTGTGTGTGTGTGAGTGTGTGTGTGTGGTGTGTGAGTGTGTGAGGTGTGTGTGTGTGTGGTGTGTGTGTGTGGTGTGTGTGGTGTGTGGGTGTGTGGTGTGTGGTGTGTGGAGTGTGTGAGGTGTGTGTGAGTGTGTGAGTGTGTGAGTGTGAGTGTGGTGTGTGAGTGTGTGAGTGTGTGGAGTGTGTGAGTGTGGTGTGTGAGTGTGGTGTGGTGTGAGTGTAGTGGTGGTGGTGTGTGTGTGTGAGTGTGTGGGTGTGTGGAGTGTGGTGTGTGTGTGTGGTGTGGTGTGGTGGGTGTGTGATGTGTGAGTGTGTGTGTGAGTGGTGTGGAGTGTGTGAGTGTGCTGTGTGTGGGTGTGGAGTGTGTGATTGTGTGAGTGTGTGTGTGTGTGTGTGTGTTGTGTGTGGTGGTGTGGTGTGAGTGTGTGAGTGTGTGGTGTGTGTGTGTGTAAGTGTGAGTGTGTGAGTGTGTGAGTGTGTGTGTGTGTGTGTGTGTGTGTGTGTGTGTGTGTGTGTGTGTGTGTGTGTGTGTGTGTGTGTGTGTGTGTGTGTGTGTGTGTGTGTGTGTGTGTGTGTGTGTGTGTGTGTGTGAGTGTGTGTATATATATATATATATATATATATATATATATATATATATATATATATATATATATATATGTAATTGAATGTATTTACAAGCAAAACGAGGATCCGATTGGGGAATGGGGTAGAAAAAAGTTTTGATGACGATGTCAATTCTGAAATTGGAGTATCAGCATAGAATTATTTCTGGATTACTAAATTCTTATGCAGTGCTGGATTCCTATGTTTATGGAAGCACTAACGATAAGACTAGTGCACTGATAGTTTTTCGTTAATACCTTTTAATGCTTCGTAGCGTCCAGCGATGTGATCCACTGTTTCAATGAAAACAGTACCTCTTATTGAAGCGCTGCTTTCCTAGTTTTATTGGAAGCTTTGAAAAACTAATGACAGAACCGATGCATGCTGATAATTTTTCGTAATACATCTTAGTACCCAGTACGACCGAATGTTCTAAAAAAAGAACCGCCTTTTGAAGTCAGTTGGGCGGACTCACAAATAAAACGAGGACCCAATTCCGAAACGTAGTAGAAAGAAATGTTCATGACGATTTTAAATTTAGAATAGAAATATTGACTGGGAATGGTTTATGGATTATTACATTCTTATGTAGTGCTAGGTGCCTGTAGTTATGGGACGTATGAATGACAAAACTAATGCACACTAATGCACACTACATTGCTTGAAAGCAATGTAGTACTGTTATTACCTCTTAGTGATTTATACTTTCCGTGAACGGTACGAGTGCAGTACTAAAGCCCTACCTTCACTGAAAACCCTATCATCAAACCAGGTGCACAACGCTAGTGCTCCGTTATCATTTATTGAAATCACTACAGACAAAACTGGTGCACGCTCTCTGGTAGTGATTTCTAGCTTCCACCAGTATGATCGGGAGTTTCCAAGAACACAACCCAACTTTGTAAAGTTCTGAATTCCTACATTTATTAAAAGCATTCACCCCAAGAACGGTGCTTACTAATAGTTTTTCGTTAATACCTCTTAGTACGTTATATCCTCCACCAGTACGATCGACTGTTTCAAGGAAAACACACCACCTTCTGAAGTGTTGGATTCCTACATTTTTGAAAGTACTAACTACTAAACACCGGTTCACACATGGTTTTTCGTTTGTTACCTCTTAGTGACTTGTAGTTTCCACCATTATGAAAAACGGTACTTTTTTGTGGAGTGGAGGATTACTACTATTTCTAGAAACCCTAACAATAAAACCAGTGCATACCATTAGTGATTCGTTAGCACATTAAAATAGGTGCGACCTGCACCAACTCGACCGTCTGCTTCGAAAAAAACGACAAAGTATGTTGTTCTGGATTCCTGCATTTATCGAAAGCACTAACGACAGAACCAGAATACATATTAGTACTTCTTGGCTAATTGTAGGAGGACCGCTTTTGTGCAGTACTGGCATGATATATTAATTGCGCCCACTAATGGCAAGCTAATTTGTAGCTTGCACGAGTATTACCAGCTATTTAATGGTAGCGATACATCCTGGTACAGTGCTGGTTCCTTTCTGCGATTGTAAGTACTAACCGTAGAATCGATGCACATCGTTAGTACACCGTTAAAAGCTCTTTGTTCTTCGTAGTTTGACCAGCTTTTTTTTACTTTAAATCATAAAAAATTTATTAATCTTGTCCTCAACTGGTATTTATTAACTTTTAAAATCCGTATCCCGTCTTATTTACAAATGTGCTTGGAATCGCGCTCGTCATCTTCCACTGTTGACTCATTTCACGTCTTCGGATGATTATTATTCAAAACAAAAAAGCGAAAACATTGATAAATCGATTCTCGAAGACTTTTGATCAAATATATAAAAAATACGAATTTGAAGAGAGATATGGTGCAATTCAACGGATTCACAAACAAGGCCAGGGTTCGATTGGGGATCGAAGTAGAAAAATATTTTAATAACGATCATAATTTTAAAATTGGAATATCGACTGAGAATGATTGGAAAGCAGTAATGACAAAACTAATGCCACTGTTAGTTTTTCCTTAATACCTCCTACTGCTTTGTAGCGTGCACCAGTGCGATCGGCTGTTTCAAGGAGAACGGGACCTCCTAGTGAGGTGCTGCATTCCCTACAATTATAGGAAGCACCGACGACGTAAGTGATACACGCTGATAGTACATCTTAGTGCTTTGTAACTTCTACCAGTACCACAGACTGTTCCCAATAACAAAACTGTGTTCTGAAGTGCTAAATTCATATACTCATTGGAAGCGCTGGCGATAGAATTAGTTAGTGGGTACCGTTAGTGCCTTTAAGTAACTACATGTACAGTGATGGTTTCTTACCGTTATTGGAAATACTAACTACAAAACTGATGCAATTCGTTTTTACTGTGTTAGAATCTCTTATCCCGTCTTGTTTACAAATGTACCCAGAATTACGCGCGTCATCTTCCACTCCTAGTCCAAATTCCTTATACACGCGGTTATATCTACTCATAGGATTTGTAGAGGGATATGGTGCGGTTGGACGAATTCACAAACAAGACGAAGATTCTAATGGGGATCGAAGCAGAAAAAAGTATTGATGACGATTTAATTTTAGAATTGGAGTATATCAGCTAAGAACGATTTCTAGATTTTCAGGTTCTTATGTAGGGATGGATTCCTATTCTTGTAAACTAGTGTACTCGTCAATACCTCTTGCTGCTTCATAGCGTCCACTGTTTCAAAGAAAATTGTGCCTTATAGTGAAGTACTGCAATCCTACATTTATTAAATGCGCCACCGGCGGAATTTGTGCATGATGATAGTGCTCCGCAGCTTCTACTATTGCCACCGACTGTTTTCAAGAAAAAAAACAGTCATTACAAATTCATTAACTATTAAAAAAACAATGATTAAGGAATAATACTGTGTCGAACCCTTATGTTCGAGTAGGTAAATATATTGGGACCTGGTGTAGAAGAAGTGCGCCTAATAGAACGAATTCATAAACAAGGCAGAAATTCGACTGTAATAAGTAATACGTAACACGTAATACGTAATACGTAATACGCAATTCGCAATACGTAATACGTAATACCTAATTCGAAATACGTAATACGTAATGCGTAATACGTGATGTGTGATACGTGATACGTGATACGTGATACGTGATACGTGATACGTGATATGTAATACGTGATACGTGATACGTGATACGTGATACGTGATACGTGACACGTGACACGTGACACGTGATACGTGATACGTGATATGTAATACGTGATACGTGATACGTGATACGTGACACGTGACACGTGATACGTGATACGTGACACGTGACACGTGACACGTGATACGTGACACGTGATACGTGATACGTGATACGTGATACGTGACACGTGACACGTGATACGTGATACGTGATACGTGATACGTGATACGTGATACGTGATACGTGACACGTGATACGTGATACGTGATACGTGATACGTGATACGTGATACGTGATACGTGATACGTGATACGTGATTCGTAATGCGTAATGCGTAATGCGTAATGCGTAATGCGTAATGCGTAATGCGTAATGCGTAACGCGTAATGCGTAATACGTAAATGTTACGTTCAAAGCATTTATTGAATTACGAACTACCCACCTTTAATTACATTATTAAATTGACTCTAACAATCGATGATGGGCGGGAATTTATGAATATCTAACTCAACTTTTTTTATGTAACAAAAATTTGGCCTATTCAACATAACGCTTTTAACAGTATCACAATAGTTCCAAGTAGAATTTACTATCTTTAATTGACTCTTAGCTAAATATATTTCTTTAGAAGGCAAAAAACTTTTAAAATTTATGTATAGAAGTTGATGTACACATACATTATGACGTCTCTTTATAGAAAACCAATCCACACTTACATTACTGCATCTAATGGTTTACACCGTCATTAGAATCAGTTAATAGCACCTTTTACGTCTATTATATAGCGAGCATTAACATTATCATTAAGCAAAATAGGCTAAGTTTGATTGTGAAATAACCTTTCCATATCAATAATTGACGATACAACGAAAGAAATATAAATTAGCTGTCACTAAAATTCAGTCAGGTTAATTTTAAATTATGTCACTGAATAAGTGTTTCACATACAATTATATAATTAGCCGAACGGTGTAGGAAGTAATCTGGAAAATTAATACGTTTCGGCAGAAGCTAGGTTTTCAATGTTTCATTTCACTCTTATGTTATTAGTAATAATATAATGTCCAGTTCCCAGGTGATGGGTTACCAATGATGAAGAAGGTTTAAACTGCTTTATATATAACTTATATTTTTATGTTCTTGAACTCTAACATGTAACTTGCGGTTAGTTTGACCAGTGTATGTACATTTGTATTAATAACGTGGTATTTCATACACTCCTTGACTTTCACCAAAAATTTTATATTTTAGATTACGTAACAGTTGTTGAATAGTTTTGTATGTTTTAAAAATGGCGCGAAATTGATCTTTTGTAAATTCTTTGGCAATATGATCAGTTACTCCTTTGATCTAAGAGAATTGTTCAAGATTTTTGGTTTCGTTTTCAGAAAGATCCGTTGTTGTTCTATGGAAGGTTTTGTTATATATAAGTTTATTCATTTGCCAAATAGGATATCCATTTTGATGTAGCTATGCGGCCAAATGACGAACGTGTCATCAACATAACGATATCAGCATTTAGGTTTAGGTGTTGGTAAATTTAAAGCATTGTTTTCAAAAATTAATTACGCTCTGCATGGGATCCACCTATTTTATATACAATGGTCAATACTATAGACAAATTAAAGGAGCTTCTATGGGTTCACCTCTCTCATCTGCGATTGCTAATATTTCCATCCAAGATTTTGAAAATAATGCTTCAAATTTAGCAACACTTAAACATAAATGCTGTTATCGTTATGTACATGACACGTTTGTCATTTGGCCTAGAAACTCTAGATAGTTTTTTAATTCATCTGAACAGGTATATATATATATATATATATATATATATATATATATATATATATATATATATATATATATATATATATATATATATATATATATAATGCACTTTAACCATTCTTCATTATTGGAAACCCATCACCTGGAAACTGGAGATTATATTAATACGAATAACATAAGATCACTTGCTCCTGTTATCCATACTCATGAGAGAAGCTATAGAAATAGAAAAACACCCTTATGCTCTCAATAAATGTGATGATAGTCTGTGCCTCCCAGTTATATGGAAAAATCTGATTAAGAAGAATGATACTCCTTCAAGACCACCATTCACGAAATCCGACGATCAACAGCAAAGTCACACAACCAATGACACTACCTCTCATGGACCTTTTACTCACAGTAAAACACATACTTTGACACAACCTTTATAAAATATATGGTATAATTCACATATGGCATTATTCTTGAAAAAGGGAACAAAGATAAGTTTCTGAAACGTAAAAAGAAATAATTTAACGACATAAACACGAGAAAATCGAGAATAGAAATATTTCAAGAAATGGCTCTAAATTATTTTGAAGTTCGTAACTCGACCGATAGGGGGCGTAACTGCTACATTTTTCCGTATCTCCCATAATAAAGGAGGGCGAGGCCAATGCATTTTCCTATATTTAATTTTTAATATCTCCTGAAAAAAAATGGATTCGAATATTCTTAGTCTCGTTTGAAATCTTTTGAAAGGTGTTTTTTGTTGGAGCGTTTAGTTTTAAACGAATAAACTGCAAATAATCTGGAGCGATTACACGTTTTTGTAATTTTCAGGAAAAAACTAAATTAAACAGTACTATTTATTTGACAGACCGTTACGCGGCTTAAAATTACCTAAATTTTAGAGAAAACTTCTTCGCGATATCTCCATCCGTTCTCGATTTATACGGAAAAATGCTAAAAGTTTGAATATCGCAATCAATTACAGGAAACTGTCTTCTAAATGTGTTGGAAGAGAAATGTCGAAAAATTCCAAAAACCTCTCCCTATTAAGGGTTTGGTCAAAAAGCTGTGGATTTATGCGTTTTCCTTCTAGGATCCCGCATCATTCGTTCAAACTACAACGATTTTGATGTTTTAGTTGCCGCATCCAATGGCTGCACGTTGCCAGTTTCCTGTAATTGATTGCGATATTCAAACTTTTAGCATTTTTCCGTATAAATCGAAATCGGGTGTGGTTATTGTGAAGGGGTTATTACTAAAGTTTAGGTAATTTTAAGCCGCGTAACGGTCTGTCAAATAAATAGTATTTTCAAAGTTATAGCTCATCACCCGATTTTCCGAGATGGCATGAATTATATGGCAGTTATGGGTCGAGTTACGAATTTCAAAAATTTTCAGCCATTCCTATTACTTGTTTTATTTATAAGGGTAGAGCTGCTCCGTACCCTTATCCGGATACCCGAATATATATATATATATATATATATATATATATATATATATATATATATATATATATATATATATTACTAATTACATTCTTCTCGGGTTTATCTCCTCGTGTATCGTTGAAGTTCAGATAAGAACTTGTATTATTACAACGATGTTTCGTCCTCAGGTCGCTAGTACTTTAGCTCTGCTTCTCGTTACTCGAACTGAACTGATATCCGATGTAGTATCCTGATTATATACTCTTTTAATGAGTTTCTTTACTTTCACTGTCTCCGATTTCCCGTTTTCACTTTTTTCTGCTTTGTTGTTTTTTTCTCGGACGGTGATTTTTTGAACGTTAAACACCAATTTCCATGTCGGTGGTAGCCTCCGTGTGTCATCTCTTGCATTTAGGTTGTTTGGATGTTTCTCAATTTCAATAGCTTCGCTTATTATCCTTTTCGTCAGATGGTCAACACATGTTATCTTTTTTGATTGCTCAAAATTAATGTTGTGCATAGTGCTCTGTACGTGTTGCGCCAAAGATGATGTTGTGGAATTCTACTTTACTGCCCTATTAGACAGGTAGGGAAGTGCAAGGTTTGAAAAAACGGTCAGGTATACCTAAGGAGTAGATTTTGTGAATTAGTTTTGCGTGCCTTGCCCTGGTGCTCAGTTCCGTCCTCTTTGAAGAATGGTTAGGTTTGTTGAGGAGTAACTGGAGTGCGAAATAGATTTTCGTGGTGAAGTTGGAGTTCGAGGGTGGCAAACTTATTATTCGAGTTATTTTTGAAGCTGTCGTAGAAGAAAGGGGTCCTGCAGAGAGGTGGGTGTTTTTTTGTGACTGTTTTCGAGATGAAAAAACCGTTTTCCCAGGTTTGTAGAGAAGTTCCACTACGTACTTTTAAGGTGTGATTTGGGAGTGACTTTTCTCTTGGTCATCTTCAACAAGGGATCGTGACAGTCCTGTCGCATCTAAAGGGAAACAGAATTGTGATATACTTTGTTGTTTTCGAGGTAATCTCTCATCCTACTCTCTAGGATTTGCTGAAGGCATTTACCTAGGCAGCTTAGTAAAAAATAGGGCTGGAAGGATTAATAAGATCAGCTTGAGACATGAATCGCTAGACCTTATAAAATGCGGTGAACATGCCTCCTTTCTTTAATCCTATTCACATTGTATTGAGGAAAGGATAATAAGATATAGAATAGTTTTTCGTAAGGATTGCTAGTGCCACCGCCTCGGTAATAACAGAAGTTACGTCTTGGAGAGCTCTCTGGACATCCTGAGTAGAGAGAACGTCGTTAGGTATGTCGCATTCCAATGGGCACTGTAGAAACTGCTCAAAACAGGGTGAGGGAGAGGGAGAGGGAGAGGGAGAGGGAGAGGGAGAGGAGAGGGAGAGGGAGAGGGAGAGGGAGAGGGAGAGGAGAGGGAGAGGGAGGGGAGAGGGAGGGGAGAGGGAGAGGAGAGAGGGAGAGGGAGAGGGAGAGGGAGGGGGAGAGTGTCTACGAACATGTGTGTCTAGTGGAATCAAATGTGCTTGAAGTTAGAATAGTATCAGAAACAACGAAGTTAGGGTTCCAAAGAGTGTAACTTATCAAGGTCATTAGTTGCACTCGCCCCTGGTTCAAGGTAATTGATCGCTAGCTTTTATGATTGAGTCACATGTTTAATCACTTGACTTATTGAAGCTCATAGATAAAGATTATAAATAACTATAAAGAAAAACAAGAAATATAAGAAAATCATATGCAGATTGTTTAAATTAATTTTTTTAAATAATTTATCATTTGTATAATAACAATGATGACGTTGTAAAAATTGTAAAACAGTTTTTATGTGGCTAAAATTTAAAAAATGTTTGTGTGAAAACGGAATACAAATTTACAATACTTAAATTTGTAAATTTTAATAAAAATAATTATAGTCATGTAACGCTACTTAAAGTTTAATTAATGATAAAATATTTTACGTATAATTATATGAATTTCCTAAAAAAATTGTTTTATACTTTAGCTATTTTTCCATTTCATTATATTTAAGTGTTTTTTATAAATATAGTTTCATTTACAACAGAAAATGTTTGAAAGAAAACAATTTAGATGGTTCCAGTGTATGTTTCTGAGCAGGGATGGATTTCCATCGAACCTATTACTAAATTTGAAAAAAAATTGGAAAAATTTAACACGGTTCATTTCCTGGTTCGGTACTAGACATTTTTTTTTTATTTTCATCTCTTAAATAGGAAAGAGGTTTCACGTATACATTCATCTCGTGTGGAAGCGTTCCCAGCCCCCTCATAAACCAAATCAATTTTGTTACTCTAGATATAATAATGACTCTTATAACCTTGAAAAACTCGTAGTTAGATTTTTTTTTGTTTTACGAATCGAAACTTAAAACAGCTGACTCACTACTAGTATCCATAATTATAAAAAATGAATGTAAAGGTCTCGGAGTGCCGTATTAAGCAGAAGTAGTTTTGAAAATCTATAACACAACAGCTGTTTAGTTCCCTTAGTACTCTAGAGACAATGGAAGTATTGAATTTTATATTAAATCAATAACATCTCTTATGAATATTACATTTAATTAAAATCGACTGCTCTTTTGTTTTTTAGTTTTATTAGTGGAGCATAAAAAGCCCAGTTTACACTAGGGAAAACTAGTTTTAGGCTGTGCATGACCGACCCTAGAGGGAGAATTCTATTTTAATTCTAAATTCGATTTCACACATGCTTTTGTTTAGACTGTTTAAGTGCACCGTTGTGTTAAAACTAAAGTGGATCTTACATAGATGGGTAAACGGCGACTAAAATAAACTCATTGTAATATGATTAGAGTGAGGTCTGGTAATTTGGTGATAAGTTTCAAAATCTGTAATGTTTTGAACTATTAAAGTATTATAAGTATTTTTATGTTATGAGAAATCGTTGATAGATATTTAGACACCCCATTTTGGAACTTATCTTGAATTTAGTTGTTCCGGTTTGTCACAGCAGAATCTTTAAAAAATGTCTTACCTATCTAGGTTATTTGGTGATAGTGGTAAGGTTATTTGGTGAATAAAAAAACAAGCTCTATCACCTTTTTTTTACTATAAAATAACAAAGTTTTATTTGAAATTTACATTAGTAGTGTTTAAATCTTTAGACATCTTGACAACAAAAATCACACATTGAAGTACCAGTGTGGTCAGGCTCTTCTGATTGACATTTTTCATGAAATGTGTTCCTGTAAAAAGAACATTGGATCCAGTCTATACTGTTTTTTATCTTGATATCACCTGAGTACCATTTATTTCACGATCCACATTTCCAATCACCGTCATTTTTTTTGTCTTTATTAGTGGTAATCCCAGAAGTAGAAGGTTTATAAGTTGCATACCTTTTTAGACAGAGCAGATGACTTTTTAGCAGCTTTTTCTTTGCTGAAAAATAATTTCCTTGTTACTAGCCTCTTCTCTTCTCTTCTGCCCTTTTTTTCTGTCATTTTAGCAATATGAGTTGGTGATGTTATATTTTAGCTGACGGATCAGACTTTCTTTTTATATTCTTGTCATTTGTTTCCAGAGCACTTATCACGGTCAAAAATTGTTCTACTTGACTACTTTATGAAGGCGTTAAAGCTGAACTGCTTTGGTAATACAAATACCTTGGCATAGTATCAGAAGTTGGATTGTGATTCGGCAGAATTGGAGAAATCTCTGTGGGGATTACGGAATTTGAATTATCAACTGTTAGGTTACCGGAACGGTTAATTTCAATAGTTTTGTTAGTTAGCGACGGAGCAGTAGCTTCTTCCCGTATTATTTGTCGTTGAATGTAATATTTTATTTTTTTAAAAGCATTTTAAATGTTTGATGTACTTATAGCATTCACAAATAGCATGTTAAAGATAGAAAAAAATGAAACGATACGGTCATTTTTTTCGCCCAATAATATTTTAAAGGCTTATAGACACCCACGTCGAAAGGCGTGTGTCGTGAGTTACGGAAAAGAAAAGGTGAATATTATTTTTGACGGCTAACTTAATAATTTCGGGAGTAATATGCGATACAAGAGGACCCATTACTACAATCAATGGTCTTCTAGCAACTGAATAAATAAAAAACTGGAACTATTGTAAATATAAGTCTGAATTAATCCTACCTTTGGGTGATGACTGTATTTGCGTGTTGGGCAGAAAACCTTTTTTTAGCAATTCATTCCAACGGATGCCTTTAAAAATTATTGTTGACTGTATCCATGTTCCATAAGCACAAATACACCCAATAATTGTTTTCGTTTGTTTTCTCTTAGCATACGGCAGCAGTACTGAAGTACAATTTCATCTGTATTCCATACATAATATTTCAAACGCTCTTCATCAATATTTAACTTAGTGTAAAATTTCTTCAACAAACAATAAAATGCTACAATTAAAGTGGAGTTCCCACACGAAGCACAGTAAGCAGAAAGATTTTCAGGGATTCTTATTGTAAAATTATATCGAACCGGAAAGTGCGCCCACCACCATTTGCTTGAATGTGTTTGCTTTCATTAAAAAAATTAGCTCTACTAGCAGCTTCTGATATCTTAAACGCTACAGTTCTTACCTAAAATCTGTTAAACCGAAACCTAACGCGTGTGCGCGTGTGCGCGTGTGCGCGTGTGAGCGTGTGCGCGTGTGCGCGTGTGCGCGTGTGCGCGTGTGCGCGTGTGGTGTGCTGCCTGTGTGCGTGTGCGTGTGCGCGTGCGCGCGTGTGCTGTGTGCGTGTCGGTGCGTGCGTGCTGTGCGTGTGTCTGTGTGCGTGTGTGCGGTGTGGGTGTGGTGCTGTGCTGTGGTGTGCGTGGTGCGGTCTGCGTGTGCTGTGGCGTGCGTGCGTGCGTGTATACCTGTGTGTGCTGTGTGCGATGTAGTCGCGTGTGTGCGTGTGCGTGGATGCGTGTGTGCGTGCTTGTTGCGTGGTGTGTGCTGTGTGTACGTGCTTGTGTGGTGTGTGTGTGCCTGTGCTGTGTGCGGTGGTGTGCCTGTGTGCGTGTGTGCTGTGCGTTGAGGTGGTGTGTGCGTGTGTGCGTGTGCATGTGCGTGAACTGAGTGCGGAGTGTGGTGTGTGTGCGTGCTGTTGTGCGCTGTGTCGTGCGTGTGTCGTGTATGCCTGTGTGCTTGTGCGCGTGTGCGTGCGTGTGATACCTGTGCGTGTGCGTGATGCGCATGCGTGTGTGCGTGTGTGCGTGTATGCGTGTGGTGCGTGTGTGCGTGTGTCTGTGTGCGTGTGTACGTGCTTGTGCGTGTGCGTGTGCCTGTGTGCCGTGTGCGGTGTGCTGTGTGCTGCTGTGCTGTGCGTATGAGCGTGTCGTGTGTGCGTGTATGCGTGTGTGCATGTGCGTGTGAACTGAGTGTGAGAGTGTGCGTGGTGTGCGGTGTGCGTGCTGTGCGTGTGCGTGCGTGGTGTGCCTGTGTGCGTGTGTGCGTGGTGTGTGCTGTGCATGTGTGCGTGTGACTGTGCGTGTCAGCGAGTGTGTGCGTGTGCGGGTCTGTATGCTTGTCGCGTTGTGCGTGTGTGTATGCCTGTCTGCGTTTGTGCGTGTGTGCATGAGTGCGCATGTACGTGCGTGTGTGTGCGTGTGTGCGTGTGTGAGCGGTGTGCGTGTGCGTGTCCGTGTGCGTGTGCGTGTGCGTGTGCGTGTGCGTGTGAGTGTACGTGTTCATGTCTGTGTGCATGTGCAATGTGTGCGTGTGCGTGCGCGTGTGCGTGTGCGTGTGCGTGTTTGTTTGCGTGCGTGCGTGCGTGCGTGCGTGTGCGTGCGTACGTGCGTTCGTGCGTGCGGTAGAATTGAAGTGTTACATTACGCTAAAACGAAAACGTAATTCCAACAATTTATAAACTTTTAAGCTGGCTACTCATTTCGCGCAAGTAGGAGGCTATGGCCTGAAAATGTCATATAATGATTTAATGGCAGATAAAATTGAAAAGTGAGATTTGTTGTCAAAAATGTTAACGTTGCAACAAAAAATATATTTAATACAATGTTATGGTATAGAGCAATTAAACAATTTAACGAAAAGTTTCCTGGCGTTACAGTTTCCCGTATGGGTGTAAAGAAGTTGGAAAAAAACTTTTTTGTAATCGTTACTTTTAATACATACAGAGAAAAGTGGTATATAACTAAATATATAAACTTTTTTATTTATGTATTTAATTTGACATTTGTCAACAAATATTTCAAAATTTAATTTTTTTCTAATTTTATGTGAACGATTACAAAAAAATGTATTCGCAACACGTGCGCTGTCACCTTTTTGGTGTGTAAACAGCGCACTAGTTGCGAAATCTACTATTTGAAACTGGTTCCGTAATCAATGTAAAGAAAAAGAAGATAGTCCATAATGAAGATGCTGCTAGTCTGATGGTGTTGGATTCAGTGGAAGATCAGCCAACACGTTCCTTGAGGAGACGATCACTTCAACTAGGTATTAGCAAATCACACATTCAAGGATTTTGAAGGAACACTGAATACATGCTTATAGACCCATCTTTAATCATACTTCGGAGCGAGGAGATGATGCAAAACGTCTCTATTTTTGTTTATGGATGGGAATGAGATTATGAGAAACAGAAATTTTCATCGTAATGTTATGTTTCCGATGAAGCAACATTTTCTACCAACGGGTCGGTTCCGTCGCAACATGTTCGATGTTGGAGTGCTACTAATCCTAATTTTAGAATTGCGAATAAGCGTCAATATTTGGTTAAAGTAAACGTGTGGTGTGCTGTTTCTTACCATGGAATAATAGGCCCATATTTTTTTAATGATAACGTTATTCAACACATACCTGGATATGTTGAGAAATTTTCTCCGCGATGGTTTAAGTGATTTACCTCTTAATTATTGTCGCTCAATTTATATTCAATATGTTATAAGGAGCTACGATTTAGAATTGAATTGTGTACTAAGAGGGGTGGTGGGTTAATCGAATAGTTAAAAATGTTTCTGATTTATTTTTTTTTTTCGATTTAAAGACGCACTGTATTAATATTGACAATTTGATTACAAATTTACTCGTTATACATCAAGACCAAATCTTCATTCCTTTGTAAGTTTTTCGTAAAATTATTAAATCTTTTTCCTTTGTTTTTATTTTATGAACACACTGTATTAAATATTGAAGACTTGATTGAAGACTTATTCGTTATAAATCAAGCACAAATTTTTATTCCTTTGGCATATTTTTGTAAAACTAAAAACAAAATTTTAACGTTTTGCAAAAATCTGGAACACAGGAACTGTGGCAGGATCTATAACAAGCAAAATACACCCACGTACCACACAATAGATATTTATGTATTAAGGGAATAACCAGAAGATTATGGCTCGAGAGAATGTTAAAAGCCCGACGCGAAGCGGAGGGCTTTTATATTCCTGAGAGCCATAATCTACAATTATGCCCGTGGTACATACAATGTTTTATTTTATTTTGCACCATGAAACTGAAACAAAATTTTAAAAAGATTCAGTATTTTCGGCAAGTTTTTAAATGCAAATGCAGTGAAATAAAGTCGACAATAGGCTAATTTGTTGTTACTAAGATACTGTGATATTGCTAAATTGTTGCTAGGGTACTGTTTGTTTGTAAATAATTTGCATTCTAAAATGGAAGGTGAACACGCAACATATCATGTCATGTGTTTGCTGTCAATCATGCTGCTTAACAACAATGACATTTTCGTGCTATAAAGACCACATTACGCCCGCATTTGGGGGCGTATAAGGAACATTATGGTGGCAAAATAAAATAATAGATATTTATATTAAATAATCAGAAGATTATGGCTCGAGGGAATGTTAAAGCCCGACGCGAAGCGGAAGGCTTTATATTCCTGAGAGCCATAATCTACAATTATGCCGTGGTACATAAATGTTTTATTTTATTTTGCACCATGAAACTGGAACAAAATATTAAAAAGATTCAGTATTTTCGGCAAGTTTTTAAATGCAAATGCAGTGAAATAAAGTCGACAGTAGGCTAATTTGTTGTTACTAAGATACTGTGATATTGCTATTATATATCATGTCATGTGTTTTAATTTTACATAAACTTTTTTTATAAAGTTTTTTTAATGTAAAGCGAAATAAATGTAAAAATTAAATAAATGTGGTTGAAAATGCTGAAGATGTATTATCGATATTTTTACAGAATCGGACGGCTTTGGAATTTTTTTTACGTTAACGTGGATTTAAGTCTATAAACTCTATCTGACACGAAGTTTTCAACGTCATTCTGACATAGATTATTGTTTTTGTTTTTACAATGTTTCCTGTTTTCGTTGTGAACGCATAAAAAAGAGGTTGCATAGTTATCCTAAAAAAATGAAATGATAATATATTAAGTATCTAGAACTGTAAGGACATTTTACCGATCGAAGACAATTATTGTCTCAGTTCTGTAGTCCTTAATGTTCGTGATGACGTTTTTTGCGCGACTAAATTTATTAAAAAGATTTAAATATGTACTTAATAAATAACGATATGTACATATGTATAGTAGTCTCGTTACATCAAGTTGTCTTAATGTAAAAATTTGTATTTCGTTGCTATAATAATTTGTAAATAACTGCAGCCATTACAGTTTTGTGAAAATAACATTAAGAACTAGAATGAATATTTTAAGTGAATTTGAAAAATTTCTTGCACACAAGGTAGTAGATTACATATTAAAGTAAAGATACAGTAGTAAGTTATATTTTTTATAGATAGGAATAATATTAGGAATAGCTGGTGCATGTAGACGAGAAGAGTTATATAATTTAAAAATAGAAGACTATGAGGAACGTAATGGATTAATCATTGTAAAAATACCCCAAACGAAGGCAAATATTCAGCGATCATGTGTTGTTATTAAGATTGCATATAATAAAGTTAACTATTTGGATATATATTACAAATATAAAAATCTTCGTCCAAAAAATGTAAAATCATTTCATTTCTTTTTAAATTATCGAAATGCGAAATACGCTAATTAGGTTATTGGAAAGGGTACATTAGTTGCAGCGACAAGGAAACTCATCCACAAGAGTCACACGCGAGGTTCCAGTAGATGGTACTGAAATTTGTTCATCGGTATCTGTTTTCCAAAATAAGCTTCCGGTGACAATTGGAAATAGTAATAATTGTACTTTCAATATTTATATCAATAGGTAAATTATGAAAATTATTTAAAATTGAATAAATTTACTTACCGTTCTAGAACGCTAAAATACTTACCGTCGTACTTATTCTTAGCAACTAGTAAACAAAACTTACTGGGACTTACTGGAACAGACGAGGTAAACAACCAGATAGAGCATAGTCGCGCAAAAAATTATTTGATTTCTCTGTCCGTTATGAAGTTTTAAACGTCTGTTTGACATAGATGATTGTTTTTGCGTTTACAGTGTTGTCTATTTTGATAATGAACTTCTAATAAAAGAGGTTGCATAATTATCCTTAAAAAAATGTTATTACAATTATTTCATTTCTTTTAATTTCCATTTTGTAGGTTGGAACGTCATGTGGTGCTTCACACCAGATATTTTTTGTTTACTTTATCAGTTTTTTTTTTTTATCAGGTGCCATTATACAGTTTAAAAATAGTATAGGTTATTTGGCGATACCGTTAATTTTACAAGCACTTTTTATTATTTTTCACTCTTTTCTACACAAGTTTACCCAAAAAAAAAACTCATGAGAAAGGTAATGTTATCACTCTAAAATATATTTAAAAGTAACATCCGAAGAATGCAAAAAAAGACCGCAGCAAATCCAAAGTAACTTTTTTAAACTAAGGTGGATTATAATCCCGAATTCACTCCGAACACACTCGTATAAAAAATATAGAACTTCACTTGCACGAACGCGACAACAAAAATCGGAATTAGGACATCAACAATAATAAATAATAAATAACAGCAAGTCCGGTGAGTAGAGCGGAGCCAGGAATCGCGTAGGGAGCAATACGGTTTAAACGTGCTGTGATTGAAGGGTACGTAAGAGAAGAATGTACATGTATATATGTACATTTTGAGATTCATACAGTAAGTATACGATCTATTATTTATACCTTTCTTGACCCTATTTCTACTTTTTACTTCCTTACATGTCGTGGCAATGGACAAATAACTGTCCGGTAGTAGGACGATACCGTTAGTAGGGAATGCTACATCGTCCGGGGCACGATTTGGCCAGTATGCATGGTAAAGAATTTGAAATTGCGAATTTAATGCACGAAAGACACCTTGATATTCTGTGTGTATTGGAGATAAAGCGCAAAGGAAATGATGCTGTGGAGATGGAGGATGGCAACCTAGCACTATGGTCAGGAGTTGAGACTGAAGTGCATGTCGCAAAAGGAGTTGGGGTGATCATAAGTGAATGAGCGAAAAGATGTGTTAAACAGTACGAATTGGTATCTCCTCGGGTAATATGGGTTAGAATGAAAGTGGAGTTTCGAAGAATTTTTCTTATTGCATGGTATGCTCCGGTGAATGGAGAAAGAGACCAAGAGCGTGAGAACTTCTGGAATGCAGTAGAGAACGTGTTGAACGTATGTAAGCCAAACGAAAGGGTGATGATAGTGGGGGATATGAACGGATAGGTGGGTGTACAGAGAGAACACACTGAACGCGTTCTAGGAAGGTTTGGAGACCAAAGAGTCGATGAGAATGGTGCACGCCTGGTGAACATCTGTGTCGAGAGAAGCCTGTTCGTATCCAATACGTGGTTTAAACATAAAAATGTGCATATGTACACATGGTAAAGAGGTGAATCTAAAAGTATGATAGACTTGATAGAGTATGATGAACGGCTTAGAAACCTGGTAAAAGACACAAAAGTAATGCGCGGATCGGAGTGTGTATCAGACCACTTTAGGTTGTATCGAGAGTGTGTTTAGGGCAAAAGTGGGCCTGGATAAGGAAAGCAAACGTAGTGCGAACGTCCAGAATTACGCTTGACAAACTAGTGGATAATGGTGCGAGAATGAAATACGTAGATGCTGTGAGAAAAGAGTTGAATGTGAATGAAACAGTGTAGAACGAACAAATAAAGGAAACTAAAAGAAAGGTGGAATGAGTCGGTAAAAAAGGTAGTATGTAAGAAAAAATATGCGTACATAGCAATGATTGTTGTATGATGTGTACAGATTAAGAAACAAAGAAGCGAAGGAGGCAGTGAAAATAAGTAAAGAGGAAGTAATGGCTGTGGAAAGAGAGAAAATGCAGAATGATTTTGAGGGAAACAAAAAACTCTTCTGGAAATGGGTCAAAAATACAAAACGTGGACCAAAATAGAACGCTGCAGCAATGATGAATATTAGCAACGAATTAGTATGGGACGATTGTGAAGTGAGGAAATGATGGCAAGAATATTTCGGAAAACTGTACAGTAGTGAGGAAAGTAAGACTGAAGGGTTAAATAGGGAGAGTATAAAACGAATGATGAATTAAACTGAGAAGGATATTGGGATAAATGGGGTAGAGAAAACGGCAAAAAGGTTGAAAAACGACAAGGGAGCAGGCGTAGATGAAATCACTGGTGTAATGCTAAAGTATGGTGGTGCAAAGCTTATAGGAATATGGCGTGAATTATTCAATGTATGCCTTATGTGTGGAAAAGTGCCGAGGGATTAGAAGAGCGCGATCATTGTACCACTGTATAAGGGTAAGGGGAACGAGAGTGATTGTAAGAACTACAGAGCAATAAGTTTGCTCAGTAAAGTACTTGAAAGAATACTGATTGATAGAGTACGAGAAACTACATAAACTAAGATTTGGGATTTGCAAGGTGGCTTTATGCCAGGAAGAGGAGGTGTCGATCAGATGATCGTTTAAGGGTAAAAAGGAAGTTGTACTGTGCGTTTGTAGATCTGGAGAAAGCATACGGCAGAGTGAATAGGGAGAATCTGTGGGAAATATTAAATGAATATGGCGTAAATAAAGGTCTAATAAATGGAATAAGGGCAGTATACAACGGTAGTCGGGCATGTGTTAGGGTGAGAGGAGGTGTGAGTGAATACTTTAATATTGAGCAAGGAGTGCGACAAGGCTGTGTGATGTCACCATGGTTGTTCAATGTATACATTGATAAATGTGTTAGACAAGCATGTACCGATACAAATGGTGTAATGGTTGGTGACATAAATGTACGACGTCTGGTGTAAGCAGATGACGCAGTCTTATTGAGTGACAGTGCGTATGAGCTGCAAACCGTGCTGAGGAAGTTTGATACAGTCTGTGAGAGCATGGACCTAAAGGTAAACGTGAACGAAACTAAGATTGTGGTGTTCAATCGGGAAGGTGGAAAGTAGAGTAGAGTATTTACTCTGCAAGATGAAATTGTGGAACAAGTGGACTAGCTGGTATATCTCGGTAGAATATTTACTGCAGATGGTACAATGGAGGGCGAGATTTGACGAAAGGTCAATGCTGGAAGGAAAGTGATTGGAATTCTGTGGACGATAATCTGAAATGAAAGTGTGAGCCTAGCTGCGAAACGAGAAATCTATAATGGCGTGTTCGTCCCGTCGGTACTGTATGGAAGTGAGACATGGGTATGTCTAAAAAAGCACGAAAGAAAAATAAATGCCGTGGCTATCAGATTCCTGAGAAGCGCATGTGGTAAAACGAGAAGCGACAAGATAAAAAATGAATGCATAATGACGAAGTGTGGCGAGGAAAAGACAATGATGGATAGATATAAAAGTAGTATATTACGTTGGTTTGGTCACATTGAGAGAATGAACAACGCAAGATTAACGAAACAAATATATGTGGGTGGGGTTACAGGAAAGGCCGGGCCTGGTAGGCTGCGTAAAACTTGGCTGAATGTAGTAGAATGTATGATAAAAGAAAGAAAGATAAGGAGTTTTAAAAATAAAAGGGCATGTCAGAGACAATGTATGAATCTTGCGGAAGCTAGGGAGGTATGCGGAGATAGGAAAACATGGAGAAAGATTGTGATTGAAAAATAAATAAGAGGTAGGGATTGTTTTCTCTACCCCGTAAGGGAATGACGTGAAGGATAAGTTAAGTTAAGAATGCTGATAGCAAGACTACAGGCTTCTGGTTTTCTGATGCTCAGATCTCTATTTCTTTTCGGAAAAGGTTTAAGCCAATTTTTTTCTTGTTCATGATTCTGGAATATGCAGCTCATTTACAGCTGCAAGTTCATAGACAAGCCTTCTGCAATCTTCCGTGCTTAAGCCATATGCAATTTTACTAAGTATTCAGATGGCTAGCGAAATCCCTTTCTTGGCCTTCCGTAAATATCTTTCGGTGTTGGTAATTGGGTATCATACGAATTTCTACATCGTAGATCTGTAATTAATATCGAGCCAATGTTTGAAACTAAATACAGGCTTCGTTATGTTCAGGAACTATTTTCGCAAAACGTATTAACGGCGCTTTATTTCTGCAGGCATTTGAATTGAGTTCTTTGCGGCATCTGGAATTAATAATAAGTCTATTAACCATCTAATAATAAATTAATTCTTAATAAGAATACGGGCGGTATTAAATGAAACACGTCCCACTTAGTACTCTATCTGTCTCAGTTAGTGCTATTCTCGAAGTTTTAAATATAATTATTTAAATTTAGCGTCGCTTGACTTCGGTGGAACCTATTTGGAGGCTGGGAAACCAGCCCCAGAAGAACAAAGATAATATTAAACCAGTTATACATTGATCCACAATGCATACATTTTCAAAAACAGATTTTAACTCCGATGTTCCAGCATTAATTTATTGGCCAACAATCTTTACCACACATTGGTATAAATTACCATTCTGTAGCAGATGCAGATAGCGCGAAGTTTAAATGAATTCACTCTGTCTCACTTAGTAACTCTCAGTCGTACTCTATATAACATGCTGAATTACTCGAAGTTTTAAATATACATTATTTAAGATTTGAGCCGTCCGTTTGACTATCAATAACTTATTTAGCTGGGAAAGCTATGAAAACAAGATTATTTCGATTATCGCTAGTTTTGCTCATAGCATCACAAAGCACAGATAGAATTGATTGAAAAACAGCATATAAGATGTTGCAGATACTTTGATATGCAAAATATCGAAGCAATACTGATATAAGAAACAGGTACAGTGGACTGTAATAACGTTAGGAAGATAAAAGATATATTCAAAATGTCTCACTTAAATGGTAACTATGGATATGATTTAGTACTATTACTATGGCGAATTACTACAATTATAGAAAATAACAGGTATCTGTTGGAATACTGGAGAAATAACCACAGATTGCACGTTTGCTACAATACTACCACTGTACAAGAGAGCCGATGTTTAAATTACAGAGGAATCGCATTTTCCAACATTAGCCAGCTTTTTCTTTTGAGACGTATAATTAGCTTATTAGTTAGTACTTACGATTGCAAGTAAGTAGTGCTTATCTGCAGGCAGTTTAAAGATCTGCTCCTGATACAGCATTGTGTCGCTGGGTTTGCCGATTTGGTGTGAATCTAGCTAGTATATTCCTTACGTGCAAACTTTCTTATATTTTTTGTGTGACAATGAAAATCTTTTAATTATTATTATGCTATTGTTGGAATTATTGTTGGTGTATTGTAATTGTGTTACGTACCAATTATGTAATTTCCTTTTTCGAGAACGGTAGTCATCATCATTTGGGTATTGCGGTTTATATCAGATAACGAGTGTTATCGATGCGATACACATAGATCGTCAATTAGTTAGGTTAACATTGCTAGTAGGTGTGAATTTTTGTTTGGGTGTTCCTGGATGGTCTATAGTCTATAGCAAGGGGTTTTGAGGGTATTTTTGTTGCCTATGAATCATGCTGGCAATGTATTTTGTCTGTAAAATTTTAAGTCTGTTAGTGATGGATGATGTTACATATGTAAGTAATTATACTACACGTAGCTCATCACACGTTAAACATTGCTTTTTGTATTTAAGCTTTTGGTGTTCTAAATCCAAATTAAAACATGCTCTAGTGCGGATTTATTTTATTTAGTTCTAAGGACAACTGAAATTTATTCACAGTTCCACCCGCTATACGGCGTATTATAATCATAATCCTTTTAAATAATAAATAACCTTATGCGATAAATTTGTAGGGTCCCCTATCTTGAAAAGTGTAATTTGAACTTATTTGAAATAATGCAAATTCAAGAACAAAACAATCGCTAAGGATTTATCTTGACTTGACTGACAATAATGTTACTATTACTCAAATTAATTACCTGCCTTACTTTGATTTTCCTGGCAATAATTAAAACATTAGAATTTATTTACAAGTCTGATATTTAATTACCCGCAAACCTCAAATCTGATCAGACGAATTGTCCGTCTCGTGGTAAGTATGTTGTGCTATTTGAATTAGATAGGCTGGATGAGGTACTCAAATTAAAATTAACGAGCTTTGCGCAATGGTGGTTCAACCCGTTAATGTACTATTGTGGGAAAGAACCACCAATAAAACCTACTTTATTCATAAATGATTAATTGCACAAGTATATTAATAAATCAAATAACACAAAAAAAAACAATGGAAGAGTTAAGTATATAACAAAACATCATTAAATCAGGTTCAAGTGCGTACAAAGTTATAACATTAAGAGAAAAATAAATAAAAAGCAGTTTAGTTACACATAAACACAAAAAAACCCATATAATCACACCCACAATTATGTCCTAAATAATCAGAATAAAAATCGTAATACCAAACATGAGCCACTTTAAAACCAATTATGCCGGTCTTTAAGTAAATAAGCACATAAAACGATAAGGCAAATTACAGTACATATAAAATACAACAATAGAAAAATTGCACAGGTGATAATGGGGTAAAGGCCAGGACAACAGAAAATGGACAAGGAATTTACACGTACGCTATTATTTAGTGACCACTAAAGCACAAAACGCATACGTAAAATTACAATAAATTACATATAAAGAGAAATTAGTTCGCACGCAAACAATCTACTTAAACAAACTGACACAAAGAAACTCATTAAACAAAGCCTTACAAGAGTAAGTTATAAGTAGATCATAAAATCGTGACCGATATATAAGTTTGAGTGCGCTAGAAAAATACAGCGCCCTTTTCTCAGGTTACACATTCATCTATACAACAATAAAAACAATAAAATTCGAGGTGTTTAATGGTCATCTCGAACCGGGAGTTTGTAACCACTTGGCAATTGTCCATTACTGTTAATAACCAAGGATTATCTTGTACCCGTTCTCCAGGCCCACCTCTACAAAAATATAGATATAAACAACAAACAACAATGCTAATTCACGCAAATACAAAAGTGAGAGAGCCCTGTACTGTCTTTTATTTTAACAGATTTCAACTTAATGGGCCCGCATGCGAATGAGATACCTTTGCAAGGCAATGCTCGATTTTGAATACGTTATATAGGATTGTAGAATTATATGCTGGCAACCTTAATTTATATAAAAATGCCTACTTACATTTGAATGCATATTCTTTTAATTGATCACAGACACAAATGGTTAACATACACGGTTTAACTTCAAAAAGGGTGACTGTTATTTATACATTAATATTTGAAAAACACATTAAAACTAACGCCCGAAAGAAAGACAAACTAGCGTTGGCTAATTCAAAAGAAATGTACACGCAAGAAATATTTTAAAGAAAAACTGTTTACAATGAAGGTATTTAATTAACCACTCCGATGTAGCTCGGTCGGCACTATAACCGTAACTCCCTTTTCCCCCGATTTCAAACTAATTATATTTACTCCCGCAATCAACCCCATTTTTAAAAGTAACAAAAAAAAAATTATTATGTTGGAACGGTTTCATATTAATTATTGAACGACATCATTTTAAAAATATGCATTCATCCATAACAAGCGTTACATTTAGGTTTCAACGTACCAAACAAATACGTCTTTGATTGCAGTGTGTACCGGCGTAATTAATTACTAACCAGTGACATTATTACATCAAGAATGTGCGCATAAGAGTTTCCAATGATTTGTTATGCCCCTTCCGTAAAGCATCTTTTAAACGTACATATTAGTTACAAAAGTAAAATATCCCGAAAACCATGCTCAAATAACGACTTAATATTTAATAAAATATGTTAAACCGCATTAATTAACTTTCCTATCGCGGTAACAATTTCGATTTAAAAAATGTTTGTTGTAATAATAAAGTTTTCGCGGTCCGCTACCTACAAATTGAAGAAATATGAATCTTTTTGGTTTTTATATGGTGTATTTTTGTCTTGTTATACAATTCTAAACATTTCGATAACACTTATAGTGATCTTCGTCAATAGTAATGTAATCTTTCAAAATTTTTAAGATGTTGAAACAACTTATGAAATTAGAAAAACTGAGCATGCAAACATAAGCTTGCTATTAAAATAACAGTTTGATAAACGTATAAAGCCAACTATATGGAATACAATTTTAGTAAAGAATAACTAGATCATTAATAAATTAAATATTGTCAAACTGCCTTAAATATGACGAATCAGAACACCCTCTAACGGTTGAAGGCTAACAATTAAAAATGCCATAACGATGTGTAAAGTGAAAAAGTTTAATTTGAAATTAATCAATTAAAATAATCCAGTCAAATCTAACAAAGAAATAGCATTGTTAAGAAATGCAAGTGTTATTTTAAAGTGAAAACACAATGTAGTTCGTTCTATGCAGGGTGTCTATTTAATACTCCGGTCTTCGATTTTAGCTTTATCGTTAATTCAATGAAAACTTTGATTGCGTTATGTTAAAGAGGGTAAAAAGACTACATTTTAAAATTAATTTGGGTTATACAAAGTGTTCCAAAAAAAGTGTGCGGCATAATTAATATAATTTTTAAGTGGAATGACCTACTTAGTTTTATTGTAATTAGTGTCCTATCGGATCCTTTGTTCAACCTTAAAATATTTTTGCTGTAAAATATGACGTTGCCAGGTTATTCATCTTTTAATGATTTTTTAGCCGAAATTACTACTTTAATTTTAATTTCACCGTCATTTTGAATTTATTTCTACTGAACATTCGTAGGAAGTCTAAACAAGGATAATTTTAACTTTAATAATTTTTGAAATAAATCATACGTTTAACGCAACAACTGCTTAAAGTATCTACCACTTCGCTGCAAACACAGATGACAAATCATAGGAGGGGTAATGCACCTGAACGACTGCTTTATGCGTTCCATCGGGTTTTTTCTAATTGTGGCTTCCAAACGATATACATCGTATTTAACGATTCCCCACACAAAAAGATTCACTATGGTTAAGCCCGGCGATCTGGGTGGCTATGCAGTGGAGCCTAGAAATAGAAAATTAGTAAAACAAAGTTCAGTTATTATTAACTATAAAGAACCTTACGTTCCAGTCCACCTCTCTGGAAATTGTTCTGAGATATTTTCCTTGACGTTTGCGCTGAAGTGAGCGGCGCACCATACAGCTGAAACCATATCTGGTGTCTAACAAACTCGGGAGGATGTGCTGTTAAGCGTGGAAAATCGTCTCAAGAAATTTAAGAAAACTTCTCTCCATCCCAAACAGTAATACTCCATTTGTGTTGATAACTACTAATATGTACTTTATGTGGATTTTTGGTGTCATAATAATGTACCGTTTCTATGAAAAAAATTTTCCTTAACGGCTGATTGTTGTTGTGCCCATCGACAAAAAGTAATTCGTTTTCAAAATCGTTTTCGGTAAGATTTGCATGGTAGGTTGCGAATGCGGCAGAGCGTACAAGGAGACAGCAGTAGACTACTCAAAGTGAGAACGCAGGAACATATGAACGACGTACGCAAGGGCGAAACAGAAAAATCAAGAATCGCCGAACATGTCTGGAACGAAGACCACCGCATCCAACGCGATAACATAGTGGCCAAAGACGAGAACACAACTCGTCGGAAACTCAAAGAAGCCACATACATAGCACTAGCAGAAAATCACCTTTACCGCTGAGCCACTGAGTAATCCAATATATATTTTTAAATTTATATATATATATATATATATATATATATATATATATTGGATTACTCAGTGGCTCAGCGGTAAAGGTGTCAGGCTAGTAAGTGAAAGGTACCAAGTTCGAATCTGAGAGTAGTCAAGTGCTTGGGAAAAAATTATATATAACGTATGAATGCGACTCAAGTGTGAAAACAGTCCTTCTCAGGACTAAGCCTGATGACGGAAGCAGAGTCCGCTTCCGAAACGTCCCGCTCAAAAAGCAAAAACAGTGTAAATAGGCCGATCAACTCAACTAATATGAAACCACAGTTACAAAACACTTATAATATAGAGCTATTTTCTGGGTTATCTACAACTGAGAGGCAAATTTTCAGCTGGTATTCTTCATCTAAAACCCTTGTTTTCTTTTCATAAGCTACGCTTCCAGTATGATCAAATCCTTCTTTTAGTGTCTGCAGCATTCCTTCATCCGGATGTCTATTGTTTAGCAAATTGTAATATTATACGTTCAATAATGCGGAACAACTTGATGATTACTTAGTAAACGTCAAAATGGACACTACTTAATTGAAGCCATAACAAAAAAATCAAGGTCACCAAGTCATAACACCTTTTCTGATTTTTAATTGAAGTAAAAAATAGGTAATAATTTGTTCAATCGTATTTTAAAAAAAAACTAGCAGTGGTAAAGATAGACATGTTAGTATCATGTTAAAGGCAAAAGAATACTCTATCGATAGAGGACGTCCCATTTAAAAAAAATGGCGTAAAATAAAATTAAAAATATTAATATTTAAATAAAAATTTAGGACACCCTGTATAAGGAACACAGAAGATTGCCCTGTTGTAAGATAAAATTATCCTTGTTTAGACTTCTTACAAATTTTCAGTAAAAATAAATGAAAAATGACGGGAAAATTATAATTTAAGAAAAGTAGTGTTTTCGGCTAAAAATCAATAACCTGGCAAAGTCGCATTTGAGAGCAAAAGTGTTTCATGCTTGCACAAAGGATCCGAAAAGACACTAACTTCAATAAAAATAAGTAGATCATTCCATTTAAAAAAATATAGTAATTATGCCCCACGCTTTTTTGGAACACCCTGTATAAGCCGAATTCATTTTAAAATGTAGTCCTTTTAACGTCATTAAGATAACGTCAATAAAAGTTTTTATTGAATTAACGATAAAGCTGCAATCGAAGACCGGAGTATTAAATGGACACCCTGTATAATTTTTAATTTTAATTTTAACTATGTATGTTAAATTATAGTGCTGTGGTAATTTAACATATAATTGGCAAACCATTTACTTACGTTTAGGAAAAATACAGCAAAAAAAACATAGACATATCAAAAGATAAAATTAAAGTTATTTATTTTAATTATAAGATGCCAAAACCTATTTAATCTATTAAATATATTAGGGTGTTTATATATTTCCACAGCTTCACGTTGTAAATAAACATAATAATGAGTTTATCTTGACAATATTTCCATATTATCAAACTGAATGTCATGATTTAAGTTATTTAAAGCATGGTCAGCTACCGCAGATTTCTCTGGTTGATCCAATCTACAAAATATCATATGTTCTTCACGTCTTGTATCAAAGCTACGTTTTCTGGTTCCAATGTATACTTTTCCACATCAACAAGTTAAATTATGCAGCTCCAGAAGATGATAATGGGTTTGAAACATCTTTAGGGGACCTTAAATATTCTTTAATTTATCTTGTAGATTTAAAAACAGTCCTATTAATTAGTTATAAAAGGAAGAAAAGTAGTACCAACATTCAGAACTGGTTTTTCTTTATGGTTATGTCTAACAGGTGTAATAACATTATTAAATCATTACTGAATATCCATTAGCTTATATGGATTTTGTTAAATGTTTATATTCATTTTAAAAAAATAAGATCACAAATACGTTTTGCTAGACCCACTAGAGAGATTTAATTACACAAATTTTTTGACGTGGATGGTGGCTTGATGAAGGTATCTATCAGGGTGTGTCGGCTTTCTGTAAACCTTAAAAGATAGTGAATTATTAGTTTTAGATATTAGTGTGTCAAGAAATGGTAAACTTCCATGAGTTTCCTTTTGCATGGTAAACTGGATGATAGCATGTGTATCATTTATAAAAGTTAAAAATTCATGTAATGCTTCCCCATGTCTCCAAGTAACAAATGTGTTATCTACATATCTATACCAAACTTAAGGTTTTTTAGGCGCATTTTATAACGCTGATGTATCAAACTTTTCCATGGAAAAATTATCTATAACAGGACTAAGAGGACTACCCATTGCTGCACCATTAAGCTGTTCATACAATTTATTATCCGACTGGAAATAAGTCGTACTAAAACAGTGCTGAAAAAAAATGGTTATATGATCAGTATATTCATTAGTTTCTTTTAGAGAGACTTTTATAAAAAGTGAAACATCAAAACTGACCATTATATCGCCCTCTTCAATTTTGAAATTATCACTTTTTCAATAAAGTCGGCAGAATTTTTAATACAACGGGGTGTTTTAACTACATGAGGTCGTAATAGAAATGTAAGGTGTTTTACAAGATTATATGTAGCGGAACTAATTGCACTAATGAAAGTATATTTATATAAGCTTTTATTTATGTGTACTACTAATATGTTAAAACCGTTACCCTAGGGCATTACCATCACCACAATAAGCCATATCTAGACCAGGGTTATGTTGTATAGTAAAATAAATTTTTGTTCTTAAATACACGCCAAATAAATTGTGGTATTCGTAAAACTAGATCAGGCATTTTGTTGTTTATTCCGTTCTGGTGCTTGATTTTTTTATAGTGGTGTTTACATTATTTTATTAGCTTCACAATACATGAAAAATTAAATGCATGAGTACTGATACACAGGGTGTCACGGCAATTATTCCTCATAAGAATTATATATTTTTTACTTTCTTTCAGGGCCGTTACTAATACTTGTTCCGAGGACACCGCAGCCATTGAGGCTTATTGTGTACTCCCTGGTGATCTCCCACCCAGTCTGTAACGTTGAGTCCCTGTAACATATCATGTAGGTCCATTGGAAGTGTTCTAAAGTATTCTGGTTCCGGAGTCTTAGACAGCGCAATGCAGTTGTACATAATGTGCATAACGGTTTCAGGTTCTCTACTGCAAAATCTGCAGGTGAGGTGTCCTGTTAGTGTTCCTATCTTCTCAAGGTGCACTTAGTAGCCGTGTGCCCGTTTAATGCTCTTTTTGAGCAATGGCTATCTATGAAGGTCTTGTGTGTTAATTCTGATATATTAATCCAGTAATTCTTATACTGTTCCGACATCAATTCTTTGATATTTCTGTGGACATCATTGTGTGTTACTCCTAGAGTAACTGATCCGTAGAACGGTTCTAGTGCCCCCGGTCTAGCAAGTTCGTTCGCTTCTTCGTGTCCTTCGATTCCCCAATGGCCTGCCATCCATTGTAGGGTGATGTTGTTATGTCGCGTCAGGTCATTAAGTTCTGCGTAGCATTCCTGTATCAGCTGTGTTGACGACTTATGGTTCGATAGAGCTTTTAAGGGTGGCTGGCTGCCTGATAACACTAAGATGGGCCTCTGTGTATAGCGCCTTCTTTTAAGCGACATTGTGATTATGTCGCTTGAAGTAGACGCCCGCTTCTGCATCTGTCCGAGTTTTTGACCCGTTAGTGCACCAGGCGAGGCTCCCTCAGGAATTCCCTGGCTTATAGTTATTTTGAAGAATCAAGTTTTTTGATTCCGAGGATATTTTTTGTTACGTAATATTCCCATGAATCATGTAACCAATCTATTTTGTCTATTAAGTCTTAAGTCTGTTAGTGACAGGTGATGTAAGTAAATATACTACAGATCACACGTTAAACATTTGTTTTTAGATTTAAGCGTCCAGTGAACTAAATCCAAATTTCTCCAGATTTCGCAAATTCGAGTAGATAGAGACACGGTTAAGGGGAAATATTTGCAGTTTTATGAGGCCAATTTAGTGCGCGTTTTTTTTTCTTCCTTCAAATGTCCAAGGCTAACTAGATTTTTTTAAATAATTGTGGCCCAGAACAGGCTAAGTTTAGCCTACCGTGCTCAGGCACTCAGGAACACTTAGGACAGATAAGGCGACATTGAATTTCCAAAAGATGCCTATGAACGGCTACCCTAATTTTTTCATGTCGTAAGGGAGAGGAAAACAGGAACTAGGGAGATCATTCCAGAGGTTAGAAGCCGTGCAGAGGAATGTGGATTGCGCCCGATTGCGACGAGTCATTTATAAGCCTAATCGCTTTTTTCGAATGCGATCAACGATATTAAGAGCGTATATCAATCTAGAGGTGAGAATTATATTTTATATGAGGACAAATTTTGGCCTTATACAGCAGAAAAAGTTGTCGGCAAAAACTTAAAATCTGATCCAGTGCAGTCGTCTGCAAAGCAAAGGACCCGGTGAGTCATTAAAAACATAGGATCATCTATGCGCTATAACGGATCCTTGTAGCACGTCCGCGTTAATGCCAACTCTTTTTGACACGAAGCTATCATCTGCAACCACATTCGCCTATTACCAAAGAAACTAGAAGCGTATCATTTAACCCGAACGAGGTGCCTCACGCCATATGCTTTTGAGATATCTAAAGCGACTACAACTATTTCACTGGATTGTTCTATTGTAGATGCTATTACTCGTTTCATTAAATTTAATATCTAGTGTTTTGAAAAGGGAGAATACCAACTGTCTTTATTTATGGACCTTAGCAAGACCTTCGATTGTGTAGATAGTTCAATATTGATAAACAAACTTAAAAAATATCACTTTGACAATAACAGTATCAACTTAATTACTTCACATTTGTCAAACAGATTCCAAGTGACCTTTCTGAATGGTAGGGAATCGCAAATGAAGCAAGTGAATTTAGGAGTACCTCAGGGTTTTATTTTAGGCCCTTTGCTTTTTCTAATTTATATAAATGACTTTTCTGATTACCTATACTTGTTTGAAAGTATATTTTACGCTGATGATGGGTTGATTACTGTTAGTGATGTCAACTTAATATCATCTGAAGAAAAGTGAGAGACTGCACAATCGTTGGATTTAAATTGTTTCTCCTCAAATAAGTTATGCATGAATATAAATAATACGCAAAAAATGTTAATAACACTAAAACATGTTAATGTAAATACTTACAATGAAACTGATAATATAAAGATCCTAGGAGTGTATATGGACTCTAAGTTAAGATGACATTGCCATATCAATGATTTTATCTCAAGATTGAGCAAAAATATCTGTAATTCGTAATTCAACTCTTAGTGTTACTTATTTAGTCTTAATACGAGGTAACTGCTCTAGCAAAGAGAGAATATTTAAACTGTAGCGAAGGGCTGTAAGAACAATTGCTGGGCTAACATTTAGACAAGATTGTAAAAACACGTTTATCAAGTTAGACATTCTAATTTATATCTTGAGTTTCCTGTTATATGCGCATAAAAATCAGAACGTTTTACTTTTACACACAGATATTCATCACCACAATACTCGACATAAATTTGATGTGTGTAAAAATTTTTCGCTGCTCAAAATATCACATAACTTTGCACTACATATGGTCTCCAAACTGTTTAATAAACTTCCAGTTGGAATTGGATTATTTCCAATAAAGATATTTAATGGCATTATGTCTGTATTTAGTTCATTGTTGAACGGCTCTGCCTAGAACTATATTGGTGGTCACTAAGGAGTTTATTAGTTTCCAGGGAAAAGAGCAGTTGCTGCTCATTTTCCATGATTTTAGACAAAGTGGAAGTGATAGCAATAGTTCGGTAGTTGAAGGAATAGGTCTCATTGTCTATTTTAGGAATAGAATGAACATTTGCTAACTTCCATGATGAAGAAAATTTCCCAGATGACATAGAGATCGGATAGAGCACTCTTACTAGTTCGGGGGAACATTTTGTAAGGCAATAGGTGGATACCATCTAGGCCAGTTAGCTGATTCAGATCAAGCCTATTGATGATCGATTATAGGAGCTTGTATCAGAAATGATATAAAGAATGAATGGTTTTATAGCGTATGAATAAGAGTTGACTAGGGACGCATCTTTTTAAGATCATAAAGACACGAGTTTGGTGCAAATAAATCCACAAAAATATTGGCTTTGTCTATAAAATTAGTAACTACAGATCCGTCAAAGGATGTCGGGGGGGGGTGGAGAAGTAGATGTACCAGAGTTTTTACAGATGGCTTCAGCTACCTTGACTTCCTGAAAGAGATGTAGCTAGTTCATTGCATTTTCATTGTTCAAACAAGTTTTTAGCTTTTGTAATAGCCCTTTCTCAACTGTATTATTGGTATAAGATTTATTTTTATTATTATTGCATCAACACCAGCCCCGTGAAACCACGGTTGGGAATGAAAATTGCCTATACAGTTTTTTGGGGGAATGTAAAACTCCATGTCCATGATGATTACTTCAAGTATTGTAAGAGCAATGTCCGAAGACAAGGACGACTCAAAACAATATCCACGCTATGGAAAGGTTGCAAAAAAATCCCGTAAATCACTTCACTTAACTGACTTAAACCACCAGTGTTGTGAATAACAAAGGAACTAGGGACAGAAGAAGTTATTTTTGCTAGATGATGGCCAGACAAACCTAGTTGGCAAAGAACTGAAGTTTTATAAACAAGTGTGTTTGATATACGAAAAAGATCTAGAAGATGTAGAATGTTGGTTAGGGTTAACAATGATTCTTGTGGGTTCGGAAATCATTTGTGTGAGATCACAAGAAATAGCAAGTGTGCCTGCACTATGACCATCTTGATTAGTGGTAGATACAAATTCAATCGTATTAGAGTTATGAACTGTAAACTGAAACAGATGATAGTCGACTTTCAAACTAAGATAATCGAAAAAGTCTTGAAAGTTACTGTCATTGATGCACTAGTAAAACTTAATAAACTTAGGACCAGAATGTTTAAACCAAATCACGCCCGGTATTTATTAACCTAGAACCATAGCCAACTTTTTTTTTTAATTTTACATTTTGAGGACAAGAGGAAGAGTAGGATTAGAATAAATTAAGGATAAGGAAAAAGGTGACCGCCAGCCCTTACTGAGCTCAGAAAATCGGATACCCAATATTAAGGAGCCTAAAATAAGTGTGGTGCTTCCTCCTCGGCTAACATCGGGTACACATGTTTTCCACCTTTAACTTAAAAAAACGATTTTTCTGTAATTTCTTTAAATGCGTATAATTCTGTTATTCCTATTTTAAGAAAAAAAAGGGCAAAGAAAAAGGTTGTAGACAAATTATGTTTTCTAGAAGTTCGATTTTTTATGTAAGCTTTTGTTCTTGAGTTACGACATAAACAATCATTTTTTTAATGGAAACAATAGTTGGCTATGATTTTTTAAGAAAGGATTTTTACTGACTGTCTAATGATATAACATATGACAGTTATTTTGAAAAACTAAAAAGATGGGCCTATTTTTCCGGTTTAATTTCAGTGTGGTAGGCCATGGAACCGTTGTTGATTCACAAATACAAATCGTAATTTTTTATTATGAAACGAAATCCAATATATATATTGCCAAAATTGTAAAATGTTACATATTTAGCAACTAAAAAAGTGTTAATGAACAAAATTGGCTATGGCACTAAAAACATAAACAGAAAAGAACTACACAAACTACTGTATGACTAATAAAATAGGTTGACACAGAAACGTAAACAGTAAAGAACTACAAAGATTCTATGACTTACTAAAGCATTACTTAACGATATCTCTATATATGTTCAAAATGATTAGGTACCTTTATAATTAAGACATAAGTTGCACCTTTTTAGAACAGGATGTGTGGCTTTTCTTAAAGAACGCCTTTTAATAGTAGCAAAAGCGTTTAGTGCCGCTTATGTAAGATCTTCAATTGCTACATACAACTTTCGATACACCTTATCCTTTAACGTTCCTCCCATACAGAAATCCAAAACAGACTGATCGGGCTATCGAGGTGGTCATGCAACTGGTGCGTCTTTCCTATTCAAAGGTCGGGAAAAGTTGTATCTGAATAATTGGGCATTCCCAATTAACCATGGGGCGTTGCGCCATCGTGTTGAAACCACTCCAGCATAGCACGAGTCTCTATCTTACGCTTTTCTAGATTAGAAAAATGCATTGTAGTGACTAAAAACACTAACCAAACTGAAAAACACTTTCAAAGTAAACGTCAATCTAATATGGGTAGCATTTGACTATCAACTACGGGTTCCCTGGCCTACCATACTAATAATTCTGAAACTAAACTTGAAAACCAGAATACACCCTCTTTATCACACAAAAATAAAAAACAACGAAAGCGTTTGGACCAACTAAAGAAACTTCTAATATATTAATATATATATATATATATATATATATATATATATATATATATATATATATATATATATGTATATATAAACATTTTTCTTCTATTTTTCCAAATAAGAGGTAGGAGAGAGTGGGAACCCTGTTTTGAAGAAGAAGTAAAAGGTCGGATGTGTGACGACAATATCGCATTATCACTAAAAAAGTGTACCTATAAGGTTTTCACCAAAAGCATGGATCCATGCTTTTGATGAAAACGCGTATAAAAACAACTATTTAAAAAAACTATGTTTGTATCGTATACGACTGATGGGATGATGGAAATATCAGAACAAACAAATTCTAATGAATAATGACGATCAAGAACCTTTAGGCTACTCAGCACTCATTAAACTTTTACAACTTTCACTTTCACTTTCACTTTCACCAAATAAGCAACGAAGCGTTACTCGCTGATGGTATATATATTAGAAATTTCTTTAGTTCGTCCTAGTCGACCGCTAATGATGATAGGTTAGCTATTGAAACGCGTTCGGTGTTTTTTTATTTTTGTGTGGTAAGTGGGTTTATTTTGTTTGTTACAGATCCTGCAACATTTCCAGTGTTTCAGATTTTTCAAACGGAAAAAGGGCCGTATCTCTTTAGTTTTTCAAAATAACTATGTCATTTGACTCATATGTAACATCATTAGGCCAGAAAAAATCCTTTCTTAAAAAGTCATGGCCAACTATCGTTTTCATTTAAAAAAATTATGTTTATGTCGTAACTCAAAAGCAAAAGGTTACAGCAAAACATCGATTTATCTACTTTATAAAGAACATAATTGTCTACTACTTTTTCCTTTGCACTTATTTTCATAAATTGGAAATAACGGAATATACGCATTTAAAACAGTCAATCAATATATATATATATATATATATATATATATATATATATATACCGGGTGTTCAAATAAGAAAGGACGCCATTCATATCTCAGAAACGGTTTATACTATAGTTTCAGAAAAACAAATTTATATAACAAAAGTGACTACGAGACACATCTGCACATTTTTGTTAAACAGTTTTCGTTCTATTTTTTCCAAATAAGAGGTAGGAGAGAGTGGGAACCCTGTTTTGAAGAAGAAGAAATGGTCGGATATGTATCGACAATATCGCATTATCACTAAAAAAGAATACCTATAAGGTATACACATCCATGCTATTGATGAAACCGCGTATAGAAACAACTACTTCAAAAAACTATGTTTGTATCGTACACGACTTCATCATGAGAATATGAGATAACAAACAAATTCTACAGAACAATGACGATCAAGGACCTTCGGGTTACTCAAAACTTATTAAACTTTCATAACTTTCACTTTCACACTATATATATATATATATATATATATATATATATATATATACAGGGTGAATCTTATCTAATACGCCATAATTAAAGGAGTGCTAGAACTCATCATTCTAAGCAAAAAAGTTCATATGTACATGGGTCTGGAAATGCTTCGTTTCCGAGATACAGGGTGTCAAAGTTGAAAAAAGAAATCGCGTTGCAATAGTGATACAAATTGTAAGCGCACAAGGCAACGAACGGTTCAACGTACAACTGAAATCAGAATCCGTAATATAATATACCTACTGAATCGAAATGAAAAAGAAATCTTTGACTGCAGAAGCTTAATGTGTTCGGATTAATAAAATAAGAATATTAACTATCCAGGGTACCTCCTAAACACCTCGTCGACCCTGTATAGTTTCAATGCGAACTTGCGGCTGTCTCCAGTCGGTTGTTTGATCGAACGCTTTTCATGTCTGGAACCAAACTTAAACAAAAAAAAATGCGATTTAAATTTCTTTGTGTCATCTATAAATTTTGGAGCCCCCCAGAACGTGGCGCTTTACGCACGTGCGTAATTTGCGTAATGGTAAATACGGTACTGTATATAATTGCATTACCTTTAATTTTCAAAAAATGTAGGTTCAGTTGCAATAGAAGTCAAATGTGTTTAAGGATTTTCTCACAAATTGTGAGAAATATATACATTTTCAAATCGTTCTTTTAGTTAATAAACCAAAAATTGTGGTTGACAACGATAATAAAAACATAGATACTCCACTAGAGATATATAAAACTATGGATGTCAGACGCAAATGAAATTGTTTTTACAAATTTTAGTACCGAGGGGTTAACCACGTGCTATTTGTTCCTAAATCCGCCCGCATACGACTGCGAGAGTGTATCTCTATGATTTTTTTATAGGAAATTAAGCGAAACGTCTGCATTTCGAATTTTTTATGTTATTTAATACACATAAAACAAATTGTATGTTAAGTAATACATAAGCTATTAAAAGCTCAATTTCAATTATTTTTTAAAACCCAGTAATTACATTGATATAAGAATCAGATAACTGAAGAGACGTTTCATTGTAATTCTTATGAGGTACAGTTTCAGTGACACCCTGTGTATCAATACTCATGTCTAGCATATTACGATACATCACCTTGGTCTACATACGACTTATTGAGGTGATTGTAATGCACTAAAATAACGTATTAACACACAGTAATACAAAAAAATAAAAGCTTACAGGTACAAATATAGGTACTTCATTGTTAAGTCATATTTCTTCAATTTATCGCGTACGGTTATTTAATATTTAAAAACATTATAATACCCGTATAGTGATAATGACTGTAAATGATATACAGGGTGAGTTTTTTTATTTGTACAATAGGGATCTCGGAAAGCAGACGGTTAAATGCGAAAAGATGTGCAGTTTTATGAGGCCAGTTCAGTGTGTCTTCTGTTTTCTTAAAAAAGTCTAAAGATAACTAGATACTTAAAAAAACTATCTTTATGTAATTAAAAATTATTATTAATTTTTTTTAAATACATAAATAAAACGTTTACCTCGAGTAGGATTTGAACCTACGACCAGTACTTTGCTAGAGTACAGGTCGTAGGTTCAAAACCCTACTCGAGGTAAACTTTTTATTTACGTATTTAATAAAATTAATAATAATTTTTAATTATATATTTACATTTATTCGTTCATATAAAGCAGATAAATCGATTTTTTGATCTAAGCTTTGTTTTTGAGTTACGACATAAACATAATTTTTTTAAATGAAAACAAAAGTTGGCCATGTCGTTTTAAGAAAGGATTTTTCTGGCCTAGTGATATAACATATAACATTTTATTATAAGTTTTGTTGTGAACGAATAAGTTCAAAGGTAAATATGTAATTAAAAATTATTATTAATTTTATTAAATACATAAATAAAAAGTTTACCTCGAGTAGGACTTTAACTTACGACCTGTACTTTGCTAGAATTTACATAAAGACTCAATTTACATCGATTGGGGCTTGAATCTCGATAGCGTAGTTGGTTAGCGCGGTTCTCTAGCAAAATACAGGTTATTTATATAACATAGTTATATAAGTGATATAACATAGAAAAACTAAAGAGATACGGCCGTTTTTCCATTTGAAAAATTTGAAACACTGGAAATGTGCAGGATCTGTAACAAACAGAATAAAGCCACTTACCATATCCATGCTTTTGGTGAAAACCTTATAGGTACACTTTTTTAGTGATAATGCGATATTGTCGTCACACATCCAGCCTTTTCTTTTCTTCAAAACAGGGTTCCCACTCTCTCCTACCTCTTAATTGGAAAAATAGAACAAAAACTATTTACACTATTCACACTATGCCAAACGACCTCAGAGCAGTTTGTAGTTTATCCGCATTCTCGCTTAATGAGACTGTGCAATCTGCTTACACGTGTCCCAACGTTGGACTTTGATAGGCCGATTAGGTTGCCCTACATGTATTTGTTTACAACTTATACAATTGATTTCATACAATCATGCTTATTCCCTTGACCTTCTGGATTACGTAAATCACTTTGCAGACTACTATTTGAAGTAGTGACTGTTTTCAAATTAAGTTTGGATAGGGGTTTGAATAGACTTTTTGTATAAGCTGGATAAGCAGAATATTATATCAAATCATTAGAACTTGAATTATTGTTATTTCCAGATAGTGCTGGACTGTCGCAATCAGCATCAGCTGTGGAATTTTGTCCATGAAGGGCATTTTTACGTAAGGACGCTTGGTCATTTTTTCAATTTTGTTTCGTTTATGTGAAATTTCAATGATCTATTAAGATTTAACATTTTTATTTTATGATAAGTGAGCAGTATTTCTTTCTCACAAAAAATGGTAGTTGGATAACATGAACTTTATATGTTATGAACTAATTGTGTTACTGTACGTTTGTTCCGTAACAATAGAGACCGATAATCTATGGCTTCAGGAAGATGGCGCTAGTTGTTATATTTGGTATGCTTGTCTTAATCCCTGAAAATGAATGATGGCCAAAAATGTGCGGCGAAGTAGGGGGGTTTCTTTGTACAAGGGGTTTTTAAATACAACATTTTGTTCTTTCAACATTTTATTGTTTTTTTTTTTGTTAGATTGAACGCAGAATTTTTTTTATTAGTATTGAGTTTAGGTTTGATGGCTATGTAGGGACGGTCTTAAAATTTTCTTACAGTAGAGGTCGACTGCTTGTAAGAAGCGACTAATCAAATGGGTATGGAAGGAGCGGTGGAGAACCGTGTCTCCAACTGCTAGAGGGATTGCCGTTGACGACACAGTCCCCTGTACCCGAGCTGGATTTGATGATAATAAGTTATTTTGGAATAATGTGAGTGTGTGGTAGTAGTTGTTTGTGATTGATTTTTTTTTGTTTTATGTTGTTATTTATTGATTGAAAGTTTTGAATTCTGTCATAATGAAAGTTTAGCTGTCTTTCTTAACCGCATCTTATATTCCCATATGTTTAAGTTTATTTTTTTTAGAATTTTGCTTTAGTTTTTGGAATTATAGTTATGCAGTATGACATATTTAACCACATATGTATACAATGGATTTAGATTAGTTTAAATTAGGAATTTTGATTATGATATTGATTGAGAATGATCAATACTTGCCTATTATTGACTTTTTAAGTAAGGATTTGAATATATAACCGATTTGTGACTTATTTACTCCCGGATTTGACTTTAATTGTTTTGTTTTTGGTTGAATATGTTCGTTATTTGTTTTGTTGGTATGAATGAAGTTGAGACCAGGAAACGGGTGCTGGGCTGGAAGGAATCATTTGGAGCACGTCTACCAGACCTCCCGGTGTCATTGGGCGTTGTCCCTCGCGTGTGTGTGAGAGTGGCCTAGGTGGTTGTTGGTGTGAGTGATCCCCTCGACAACTGAGGAGCGGAATCTCGTCTATATTACTGTACCCCGCTTAGGCGGTTGGATTTGGACTTGTCTCCGGGCGACCGCCCCTCTAAAGAGCCAGCATCCTTTACCACATTTTCCTGTTATTAATTATTAGCTAATTGTCCTGCGTTAATTAATTATTGATATTCACAGATTTTATCAAATAATGAATTTATATCCGACGTTAATTTCAAAAGCGGCGAAAGTTTTTCTAGGTCAGAGTCCCCTCCGGACTTTTCGTCAATCCTGACCTGAAGACCCCTACACAGAAGCCGTCTACGCCTTCCGCGGATTCTCTATACAACCGAAAGATGCTCTACCGACACACACTCTCGTGATTTCTACTCTACTCTACTCGTGCATCGTTCCGCCGACTAGATACTCGCGTGCGTCGATCCGTTCCGCGCGACCTGCTGACTTTTGTACGTGCCAAACCGCTTGTCATAACTATTAAACGCGACACCGCTACCTGACCATCACCTACGTACAACGGGCTTAGAGCTGCTGAAATGTGAGGCTGAAAGCACGTAGGTCAAAGCACACAACATTACACATACGCCTATTGAACTATGTTACGCCGGGCTTAAATCCCGTAGTCATTTTTCATTTACTACGTCGAATAGAAAGGTACTTGCCTAAATTCTGTCAACCACAGGGATATCATTTTCACAACGCAACGGGTTGGTCCCAGATTCTTGTAAATGATATTACACATACACGTAGTACACAGACTCACACAAATACACGTACCCTAGACAAAACCATTAAAGTGCAGGAAGCAGCAGATTGACCGCAATTAAACACCCCTTGGTCACCTAGTTCTTTAAAAAGAAACCCCTTACGTCGTATAAACGCGTGAGTAATGCGTTTTATTAGAATATGTAAACAACCGCCGTCCTAACCGCTCACCCATAGGGAGAGATCCAGTAAATTAGTTTCGTCCGTTTTCAACAATTGGGTTAATTGTTTAAATCCATCACCGTAGTCATAAATTTCGTGTAAGTAATAAAATTAGTTTAGTTCGTTTTAAACACAAAATAATTAGGATAAATCAGTTACCGTAGTTATAAATCTCGTGCGAATAATAAGATTAGTACGTGTTAAGTTATACACAAAATAGAAGTAAAACTGTAAAAGCGTTTTCCTTTCATAAAAAGTAATTCTTAATTTGGATAAAATATAAATTCTATATTGGAGATAATTTCTCCCAAATTACTAGAGATAATTATAATCAATCCTAAGCCACTCTAGTTAATAACCCCGTGTAAATAATTAAATGAGAAGACCTGAACCCGGTACACATTTATTTAATTCTTAAATAAATACATTTCGTGTAAAATCCAAGTGTAAAAGCTTTTATTTTATAAAAGCAAACTAAAACACGTATTTTCGTTCATATATAAACTTGCCTCTTTAAAATATCGATTATTTTAAAAGGCCTTCGCAGGTATAAAGAGTGAACGACCGGCGCTATCATATGTCCCGGCACATGCTGTCCAGTATTTAATAACGGCATAACAATATTTCCGACTTCTGAAAGAACAGGACTGGCTTCGAAATACTTATTTATTTCTTTTGATCACCTATTTTAATTAAAATTAAAGTAGGACGTAAACTGGGTCATTTACAAATATACCACTATTAACGATAGTTTCACAGAAAATCCAGAGAACAGAATAAGCTGGAAGACCACGACCGTTACAGTGCCAGAAAGAAGGACAAGATCATCCAATCCCGATCCCGTTAAGGATAAAATGTTCAATAAAAGTAAAAATTAACATATCTATTTAATTCATCATGTACATATATAGTTTGAGTTTGAATATTTAGCATTGTTACATAATAGGATAATATACGGTTAAACCGTTATAAGTCTATGATTCAGTGTGGGCTAATTTAACAGAGCGATCAGACAGAGATAAAAACAAAGCACCACCTTCTTGCAAGAGCAAGAACCGATTGAGCTAACCCAAAAAAAATTAAAAAAAAAGGTGTTACAATCCCATGGACTTTAGACCGCTTCACAGACACGCCACGTCGGGTTGTTGCTCACCCTTTTTTAGGTTCGAGGCTCTTCAGTTCTCGGCTGTGTCGTATTGGCAATGTTGCGGCACAGTTGTGTGTTAATTATCATTGTCTTCGTGATTGTGAGTGGAGCTTATCCATTCTCCTCCACACACCGTTAGTAGTAGATTCTGGGGCATTTACTTTTGGGAGTGTATTTTGGTGTATGTTACAGGATTGCAATGCAAGTTATGGAATGGTGATTGATATGTTTAGGATAAATTCAATACTATTTCTGATAATATTCATTCAACTACTAAACAATATTCATGTATAAATATGTATTTTTAACAGAAATTTAAACATATAGGAATTAAGATACGCCACTGGTTTAAAATAAATTGCGAATACATTGGGGTATTTTGTAGAAATGTAACGTAAATCGTATAGTGAAGTTCAATTTAGGTTACAATTTGACATTCAAAACTGTAAAATGAATTTGAAAGCGAGGTATCAATTAATGTTTCTATTAATATAAAAGTTGCCATTCAATTCGAAATCATAAGAGCTAAGGAGTCTTCACTGGTCAACTGATGACTTATTTAAGTTCGAAGGGCAAAATAAAGAGGCGCCACTTATCATTAAAACAGTTGCGCTGAATTGAATTTAGCAAACATAATTTTGATGACGTCACATTTTAAGGTGGAACCTTCAAAATTTCATATAAAACCAATTAAAAATTCATGTTGTAATCAATTTTTATTGGGAAAAAGACATAATTCAGTTGTATAAAGATGTTAATAACATGGGAAAAGTGTAAGAATGAATATACATATTTGCCCTAACAAATTATCCAAATTTTTTTTATTTTGCGCGGTAAAAAAGTAAACTTAGTGGAGTTTAATCATGACTGGTTTTACGAATTTTCATTGGTTAAATTAAACATCCCTCCTGATTTAGGGCTAGATGGTTATAAATTTAGAAAAACAGAGTCTTCATTGAGCCTTTATACGAGACGGTCGTATCTATATGTAAAATTTTAACGTCAACAAAGAATTGTTGATGATTAAAGGCAACCGCGGCCATTTTAAACAAAATTCGCGTTATTTTTTTTTTTTTTTTATTGTGTGTAAGCACATCGACAGCTGTGGTCTTTAGTGCTGTTCACTAGTCTTTTTATTTTTCTGTTTGGCACTTATAATTTGTTGTATATATCTGTAACTTTCAGAAACCGTAATGTGTTTGTGATATTTTCGATGTTCCTCAGGTTGTCTGTCAGTGTGTTGGTTATGGAGAACAGGTTTCTTGCATAGGTGTATGATGCACAGGAGCAAATAATGTGCTCGATAGTCACATGCGTATTACATTGTACACATATTGGAGGTGGTTCGTTAATAAATAAATGTTTATGTGTTAAAGAGCTATGGCCGATTCGTATTTTGTGGAGAATACTGTATTCTTTTCTGGATAGGTGTAATGGTGGTTTCCATTTATCAACCGTTGGCTGTATTCTTCTTAATAGATTGTGCGAATTTGTCCAGCTTAATTGCCATGTTTGCTTTAATTTATTTTTAGGAAACTAGCATAATTTGTACTATTTTCAATAATGATGTTTTCGTCATTAGGGTCTTGTGCTGCTTGACGTGCGGCTCTATCAGCTCTTTCATTTCCTATGATGTTGGTGTGGCTAGGGACCCATGCAAGTTCTATTTTATGTCCTGAGTCTATCAGGTGTTTAATTGTGGAAATGATGTTCTGTGCCAAAGCGTCATGCGTGTATGGATTCTGTAGACTTGTAAGGGAACTGAGGGAATCGCTGGCAATAAGAAATTTATTCTTGTCTCTTAATGACTCGCAGTAGCGGAGAGCTTGCCAGATGCTATATAACTCTGCTGTATATACAGAAGTGTGCAATGGCATGGACCAGCGGTGTTCGTCACCTTCAACTGAAAATGCACATCCCACCCCTGTGTTTGTTTTTGATCCGTCTGTATACAGCACGAGATATTTGCGGTATTTAGAAAGCAGATTTTTAAATTCCGCCAAATAAGTACTTTGAGGCGTATTATCCTTATGATGTTTAGTAAGGTCATTCAATATATTTATACAAGGTGCTAACCAAGGCGGAATTTCTAGCGGCCTCAGAGGTAGCATTTGTGGAAGGTGTTGATCAATTGATTCTAACGTGTTATTTATATTGTACCGCAAGGGTTTGTGCAATCTTTGCAAAGACAAAGTCTCGTCATTACAAAATAAGGTGTTATAGTTTGGATGGTTTGGCAGCGCATTAATTTTGCATGCATATGTTAATAGTCTATATTTTCTGTGTAAGAACAAGGGTAATATACCTGATTCACATAGTAGACTATTAGTTGGACTGGTGTAAAACGCACCAAGTGAATATCTTATGGCAGCACTTTGTACTGCGTCCAAAGGTTTTAGAGCACTTTTGAAGCTGATGAATATGCTTCACAACCGTAGTCGATTTTGACTGTACAAGCGTTTTATACACTCTGAGAAGAATTTCTGGATCAGCTCCCCATTTAGAGTTTGCCATGGCTCTTATAACGTTAAGAACTACCTTACATCGTACAATTAGGTTGTCTATGTGCTCTTTCCATGTTAACCTGGAATCTAATGTTAACCCTAGAAATACCCCAGAATTTTTATTTTTGATGTGCTTTTTTTTCAAGGTAAGAAGAGGGCCAAAATGTGGTTTTCTTAATTTGCAGAAATGCATACAGAACGATTTTTCTGGTGATATTTTGAATCCTATACTTTCCGCATTCGATAGTATACGATCGATGGCTTCCTGTAATTTTCTATTGATTTCTCCCATAGTAGGAGCTGAGTATAAGATTGCTAGGTCGTCGACATAAAGGTATGCACTGATTTCGGGAGGAATAGAATTTATTAAGTCGTTTATGGATATTGCGAAAAGTACCACACTTAATGTTGAACCTTGAGGGATTCCGTTTTCCAATATTCTACTAAAGGAAGTAGAGGTCCCCACTCTGACTCGAAATCGTCTGTCTTCTAGAAATGAGATTATGAATTGGGGTAAGTTACCTCTAAAACCCCATTCATATAACCTTTTTACGACTCCATACCTCCACGTCATGTCAAACGCCTTCTCAACATCAAGAAAAACAGCCACTGCATGATGTCTACGCGCAAAAGCTTTGAGGATTGTGTCCTGTAGGTGTACTAAATGATCCACTGCAGATCTAAATTGTCTAAATCCCATTTGACAATTTACAATAAGTTGCCGTTTCTCAATAATCCACATTAGTCTTTTACTCACCATTTTCTCAAGTACTTTTGCCATACATGAAGTCAAGCTAATTGGCCTATAATTTTTTGCGAGGTATGGATTTTTCCCATTTTTTAAGATAGGAACAATTATGGCTTCCTTCCAGCAGGTAGGGTATCTACCTTCTGCCCAAATCGTGTTAAATTCATTAAGAACCAGTTGCTTATACGGGTTGGTGAGATTTGTTAGCATTTCGTAAGTTATTAGGTCTATACCTGGAGAGGAGGATTTGTTACACTTTAGAGCTAGCTCGAATTCTATTAACGTGAAAGGTACATTATATTCAGCAATTTCGGTTTCGCTAAAATTTAGCTTAACCTCTCTTTTATGTTTTGAATGCAAGAAAGAGGCGTCGTAATTTTGAGAACTGCTTGTATTTTGGAATTGATCTGCAATGATATTAGCTATATGGTTGGCTTCAGTAACTACGGTGCTGTTGACCTGGAGTTGTAACGTAAACGCTGTATTTTTCCTGCTATAGCTTTAATTTTTTCCACATGTCTGTACATGAAGTTTGACATGTGATTGACGATACATAGGTTTTCCATGAATCTCTTTTGCTTTGCAGAATAATTCGTCGGAAACTGACCTCGCTTTTTGAAAGCTATAAGATTTTCATTTGTGGGATGTCTACGATAGAGATTGAATGCCCGTTTTTTTGTTTTCACTGCTTCACTGACAGTTCGATTCCACCACGGTACCTGACGTTTTACTGGCGTTCCTCCTGTTTTTGGAATGGCGGCAGTGGCCGCATTTATTATCTTGCTTGTGATTTCTTGTATACCACATACGGTTTCTTGGAGGTTTGAAGGCATTATCAGGTGTGACTGGAACACATCCCATCGGGCTTCTGAGATTTTCCAGCGAATTGTTGTTACCATATGCGTACTATGATGTTCAGTATCTACTACAATGGGGAAGTGGTCAAATTAATTTTATTAAATACTTAAGTAAAAAGTTTACGTCGAGTAGGATTTGAGGAGTAGCGCTCTAATAATGTTTAATTACATATTTACTTTGAACTTATTCGTTCATAACAAAACTAATTTAACATTAGTTAAGTTGCTTTGGTTTGTGTGAATACTTGAGATATTGCAGGTTCACATTCCATTAATATAAGTAATTTAACTTTAATCTCACTATATTTAGAATTTACATCATTTCTACATACATAAAGACATCTATATCGATTGGGGCTTGTATCTTCTCGATAGCTCAGTTGGTTAGAGCGGTACTCTAGCAAAGTACATGTCGTAGGTTCAAATCCTACTCGAGGTAAACTTTTTATTTATGTATTTAATAAAATTAATAATAAATATTAATTAGATATTTACCTTTAAACTTATTCGTTCATAACAAAACTTATAATAATTTAAGCTTCTCTAGTAGTTTAAAAATAAGAGCGAACGACCGATAATTAAGATGCCTTGAGTTCGGTTAGTCAGCTATTTATTAATTTATTAATTACAAAATTCCTTAATTTAAGCTCGGCTATTTTTATCACTCATTTTTTAATCAAACTTGAAATTTATGTGATAATGAATGTGAACAATTTCATACAAACAATAACAATTCTGCCTTAAAAAACAAACCTCGCGTAATTAAAAACCGCGCAACTTGATGGTATTATAATTCCGTATGCGTATCACTATTGGCATATTGTAATAATATTAGTTATTGTTCATAAATCACACCGTTTATATCGCAAAATATAAGATAATGATCTTTTGCCTTTATAGTTTTAATTTTATATCCCTTATCTAATAAATATGGCTGTAGAAACAGGTAAAATACAATTTTGCAAATAGAAACAAACTTTAATGATAAAACCGGCGTGTAGATAACACCAATTTGATACACATGCATAAATGTGCATGAAGTAATGGAGTTTTGCCATTAATTTTTATCACTACTATGACATACTTCAAAGCAAACATATTCTGATCTTTTGGATTTACTCGTAAAGTAATAATCCGGGTGCCATATTGTCAGGGAAAATAATTTACCACAATTGTTAACTTGGCCAGCAGATTAATAAAAAAACAAACTATGGCTATCACATAACTTTCTTATGCACGTATAATTTTGATTAGCAAATGTACAGGAAATGGAGTCTATCAGTAGTAGAATTTACACATATTAAATGTACAAAAAGAATAAGCCCTGTTCATTACTTACAGCTAAGCAATTTAAATATTATAAAATTACACGTTTGATCATTTTTACATTTGTGAACATGAATAAACATTATTTAAACCAACCTGACAAAGTGTTCTCCGTATAATACAGTTTAATAATTTTAAAACAGAAGTCTGTTTCAATTGTAAATCAAAATGACGGATAAACTAACATACGCACACAGATTTTCGAATTAATTTAATTTAATTTAATTTAGTTTTGTATGAAAAACATTTATAAGAAAAACATGTATAACATCGAATTATCTATAATTAGTTGCCTATAGTTTGTAGTACGAGTTGGTGAAGCATTCACAAGAAGTGCTTTTCATTTTTGAAGGTTTATTTATTATCTTACAAAAAGCTTTCACTATGAAAACTTATTTAAAATTTAACTGCCTTTAATAAATGTTTCTTTAATTTTTAATAAACCTAATAAACAAAGATACAAAATGTAGCAGAGAGGTTTCTAAACAGTACCTTTATTAGGGAATACATTTAAACACACACACACGCACGCACGCGCGCGCGCACGTTGGCATGCACACACAATTATGTTTCACTTATTAATCAAAGCGTCGGATAAATTAAATACAATTATATACGCACATCAGATTTTGCAATACCTTGAACTTATTTAGTTTCGTATGAAACACTTACACTTCCCCAATAAATTAACGCACCACGGAAAAGTAACCAATTTCGACGATTTTTTTTTGAATGGCAGTCTGTCTTTTCCAGAATGTTAATTTAACAACTCTATTCGCATAAAAACCTTCTCTTATAAATACCGGTTGTAGCAATTATATCGCGTTTTTTCATTAAATTGATAACATCCTGTAGAGTTCAACAGGTAGATTATTTATCAAGTTAAAATTAAAATCACACTTTAGCCTTATCTGTTTTTGACATTTTGTTTTTTATTTAATTGCGTAACATAACTTTATTGAAAATGAATATCCAAACTTAACAATGAAGCAAAGTAACAAATTAAACTAAAGTATCAGTAGCGAGTATTTCCGCCTTTAGTTCGAATAACTTCTTGGCAACGATGGCCCATACTTAAAATAAGAAACCTTATCTCATTGTGCTCCATTTATTCCCATATTTGAATCAGTCTCTGCCATACAGTGGCCGGCGTGTAAGAAGACGAGCCCGCCTATGCGCGAAAGACGACTTTATGATGTTGTTCAAATTCCCGCGTTCGTTTACCTCAGAGGCGTCACATGGTGCATAATGTATATTTTAATGGTATAATGGTATAATGGTATAATGGTATAATGGTATAATGGTATAATGGTATAATGGTATAATGGTATAATGGTATAATGGTATAATGGTACAATGGTACGTCTTCCAGAGTATTCAAGGAACGTTGTTCTTGTAACCTCCCACCAAGAGTGTCGCAGAGATTCTCTATCGGACTTAAATCCGAACTCCGAGCGGGCCATGCTATGGTAGCGATATAGACTTCCTCTAAATAGTTTCTCACAACTCGCGCAATGTGAGTCCTGGCATTATCTTGCATTAACAAAAAATCTTGCCCTATATATGGTACAATAAAGGCAAAAAATACGTGCAATACACACCAGTATTTTGACAATTACTGATTCTCCTTGTTTTTCCATAGCTTGCTACTTACTTTAGTGCTTATAATGTTAATTAAAATCAACATAATCATGTTACGCTATGTTTCTCGTATAATAAGAAAGATAATGGAGTAAATAAAAAATGTGACATTAATTTTAACATGATAATTTAACTGCCGAACTCTACAGGGTGTCACAAATTTTACGAAAAAATCACGATATAATTGCTACACCCGGTATCTATAAATAACCGATATTCTGGAAAAGACAGTCATTAAAAAAATTGTCCAAATCGGACACGTGGTTTTGACAAAAATTAACCTTAAACTTTTGGTTACTTTTCGGTGGTGCGTTAATTTTTGGGAAGTGTATACAGTGCCCGTCTAAAGCCTTTCCCCCCCCCAACAACTATGTCACCCATAAAATTGAAATTAATAAAATTGTGGGAAATCTAACTGAGGCACATCTACAACTTTTATTATTATTATTATTATTATTATTATTTATTCACATTTTACATAATGGAAATTACATATATGGGAGATAATATCCAACCATATATGTTGATGTGTAGATACATTAAATTATTTTAAATTTAAAAAACAATATATACAAGTGAAATTTAATTAATTTAACTTAGATTAAAAAATTTTCGAACAATGTGACATGTTTGTAATATGACAGTTCGTTGAAGTATAACAAATAATTTTGGGTTTAAATTTAATGAGGTTAGGTGAGATTTAAGTTTGCAAGATACTACACCTGTCGCAGATATAATAATTGGTGTTATTTGGACTTTGCTAAGATTCCAAACTGCCATCATTTCAATTGCAAGTGCTTCATATTTCTTTCGTTTTTCTTTTTCGGTGGATAGAACATTCGTTGATAATGGCACTCCAACGTCAATGATGACAGCTTGTTTATCTAGTTTATTTATTATTAAAATATCTGGTTTATTACATTGAATTTCGCGATCAGTAATAATCATACGATCCCAATATAAGAGGAACGAATCATTCTCTAATATTGGTTCTGGAATATATTTATAATACGGTTTAAAATTTTGTATTAACTTTAAATTTCGTGCTATCTGTTGGTGTAATATCTTGCAAACTTGGTTATGCCTAAAGAGATAATCGGTAGGTGCCAAAATAGAACATCCAGCAATAATGTGTTCTAATAGTTTCGGTTTTTGAAAACATTTTCTACAACTATCAGAAACATCCAAATTTAATATATGTTTTTTATAATTATTTGTTGCAATAACTCCGTCTTGAATTGCAAATAGAAAACCTTCAGTTTCTGTATGTAAGGAGTCATTCAACCAATTTAGTGACATGACTTTATCTATTTCCTGGACTTTCAATATAGTTGGAAACTTTCCATGTAAAATTTTGTTTTTCCAGTTTTGATCAAAATTTAATTTTGGTTCACAGTCGAAATGTTTGTTTTGAAGATTTAGTCCAGAATAATGTTTATCCAAATCAATAATGTTTTTAATAAGGGGGTATTCTGCAGAATAAAAATAATTTCGTAATAGATTTATTTGAGATTTGCATAGATTAAATATATTCGTTAATCCGCGTCCCCCATCTTTTCTTTTAATATATAGTCTTTCCACTGATGATTTTGGGTGTAAATAATTATATTTTGTAAACATTTTTCGAGTTAATCTATCTAAATCATTTAAGTCAGTATCAGACCATTTTAAAATTCCAAATGAATAGGATAAAGTCGGAATTGCCCAAATATTTATAGCAGTAATCATATTTTTAGAATTTAATTTCGTTTTTAATAATGTTTTTAATTTTGCAGTATATTTTTGTTTAAATTCAATTTTTAGTAATGAGTTGTCCAAAACAAAATTTTGTTTCATTCCCAAGTATTTATAATATAGGTTAGGGAGTAACTGAGGAATATCATTCACTATTTCAGGATTTGTGATTGGTTTTCCTTTTACTATGTTAATTTTAGCACATTTTCTAGACCAAAATTCATTGGCGGAATCGACCGGCGCGGTCGGACTTTTTATTTATTATTTTATATTATTATTATTTTAGTATTATTATTATTATTATTATTATTATTATTATTATTATTATTATTATTATTATTATTATTATTGTTATTATTATTAGGTTACACTCCTAAACAGGTTTAGTAGCCCAATTAAATAGGAGTTAATAAACAGTGAAGTTAAGAAATATTGACTAAATCAGATATAGAAAGGCTGAGACTGTTTAAGCGTTATTGTTTTACTAGTAAATACATAAAATATACAGTTTCGAACGAGAAAACTACATTTAATTTGATAATCCGAGCTGTTAAAAATATCAATCTTGTAAGTTTATTTGATGATATTCAGTGACGTAATCATAAAAAATGGCGTACAGCCGCCATTTTGTAATATAATTTTAAATGGGATTATATGGCAAGTGATACCGCATTTGAAAGTTCGTTTCAAACTCTTTTCAAAAACATCAACATTAAAATATTGCTACTGATTTATGAGCTTTATGGTTCACATAATAGGTTGGGAGGGCGAGACTTTAGACGACACTGTATAATAAACACCTGCGCAAAATTGAATTACCTTTAAGGGTTTATTTATTACCTTACAAATAGCTTTCATAAAGAAATCATCTAAAATTTAATTAACTCTAATGAATGATTTTTAAATTTTTTTAATAACCCTAATAGCCAAAGATGCAAAATGCAGCATAGAGGTTTCTAAAAAGTGCCTTATTTTGTGAATATATTTTGACACACACACACACACACACACACACACACACACACACACTCATGCACGCACGCACGGACGTACGCCCGTCCGCCCGCACGCACTCACGAACGTACGCACACACACACACACACACACACACACACACAAACACACACACGCACACGCACACTCGCACACACGCACACATGCACATACGCACATACGCACACAAGCACACAAGCACACAAGCACACACGCACACACGCACACATGCACATGTGCACAAGCGCACACGTACAGACGCACACAAGCGCATACGCACACACGCACACACGCAAACACGCACACACGCACACTCGCACACAAGCACACACGCACACACGCTCACACGCACACACGCACGGACGTACAGACGCACACACGCACACACGCAAACACGCGTACATTCACACACGCACACACATACACACGCACACACGCACACGCGCACACCCGCACACACGCACACACGCACACACGCAAACACGTACACCCGCACCCTCACACACACGCACACATGCACATATGCACACAAGCACACACACGGACACGGACACACGCACAGACGCACAGCCGTACACACGCACACACGCACACACACACATACGTACACAAGCACACGTAACACACCACACTACAGACACACGCACACGACGCACGCACTCACGCACGCACGCACGCACGCACGCACGCACGCACCTCGCGCACGCACGCACGCACGCACGCACGCACGCACGCACCGCCGCGCACGCACGCACGCACGCACGCACGCACGCACGCACGCACGCACGACGCATGCACGCACACGCACGCACGCACGCACGACGACGCACGACACGCACGCATCCACACACCACACACCACACACACACACACACACTCACATACACACACTCACACTCATCACTCACACTCACACTCACACTCACACTCACACTCACACTCACACTCACACTCACACACCATCACACTCACACTCACACCACTCACACTCACACTCACACTCACACTCACACTCACACTCACACTCACACTCACACTTCTCACACTCACACTCCACTCTCACTCACACTCACACTCACACTCATCCCACTCACACTCACCTCACACTCACACTACATCACTACTCACACTCACTCACACTCTCACTACACTCACCACACTCACCACTCACTCAACACCTCACACTCACACTCACACACTAACTCACCTACACACATCACACACACACACACACACACACACACACACACACACACACACACACACACACACACACACACACACACAAATCCGTTGAAAACTCGACATCGATATGTTTCACAAAAAGTATACTTTACTTCGCGCATAAATAGGTGAAAATGAAGAACGACTGAAACCTGCGTACTCCTGCTTAGTGCGTTATAGCGTTGACAACCGCGTATTTAAACAGAGATGAAGGAGAAACTGTTGATCGGCAGATTTACAATTATAAGTTGGTATAAGTTGATGGTTTTGCAAATAGTCACAAAAGAGCTTTTGATTTTTGGGTGTATTTGTTACCTTACAGAAAGCATTTATTAGGTCTTCTACAAAGCACATTTATTTGTGATTACACACGTTATTTTTTACGTACATCAGGCAGACACTCGCCTACGTAGGCACGCATTTACTCTCTCACAGACGCAGACGCAAACGCTCGCTAACGTACAATAGCTTACATTATTTGTGGTTATCTTTCAATAAACGGTTTGTGTTTTTTGTTAGCTGATACGTCAGCAATGAGAACAAATTTTAGATAGACGGATAGTTGCATATTTGGTCTAAAAATAATTTTATAGTAGTGTTTGTAGATTTTGAAGCAGTTTGATATTTTTTCAAACGCTTGAGCCTGTTATTAATTACCAATATTGTTTTTTGGAGAAAGAAAGTTTTGCATTGTGAGGATACCTTAATCCCAGTTTTGCTGAAGCAATTTTACAAATATTAAGTACCGCGGTCCCTGTTTAGATGTTTGTTGAGGATACTTTAATAGAGCATAGCTGATGGTCTGGGAGATCCGTGAACGGTTTTGTAATAAATAAAAGCGGAAAGTTTGTTGTAATATAGTCATTGAATTACAACCGAAGATAAATAACTTGGATTCAGTGTAATTATAAGTCTTAAAGTACTCCTATTTTTAAAGTTGTGTTTATAACGGTATCAATTTTTCGTCATAAAATTTAAGTTGCGAAAACTTTCAAAAGAACTATATCCTCCGGCACTTAGATATTCAAAGCGAACAAAAAGTTAGTTGAAGAGTCTGTTAAACTTGTATCCTCATTGGCGCGTGAGAGAGTTCAAGAGCGGCCAAATTTCCTGGAGTAGTCAATGGACTACCGCTTACTGGCTGTTCCTGATTCAACCAGTAAGGTACAAATCTGCTGTTTCTGTCAAGCTAAAGTATGTTATTTGTCTCTAACATATTTTTTGTACATAGCCAAGAATTCGAGCTATTCTAATTGCTTTGAAGGGTCTTGTGCTTTTCCTTAATGAGCTTTTAATTGCAAGATTCGTTTTTATCCCATGTCATCTTCTTACACTAGATCTTTAAACACACTCGGAGGTCGCATATCACAAAGGAGTGCAGCATTTTTAAACTGGTTTCAGTATTTTGAGCCTTTCCATCGTTATTGAGAATACTAATACAGCATCTTAGTACTGCCTTTTTGGGTTTCTGCCATATTAGGTTTTGAAACAAGGTCCTTTGGTTAAATTCAACATATTAGACTTGCATCTTGAAAGCCTAGGTCGCCCTTTGCTCTCTCGATTCCTCAAAATAAGTCAACTCGCGGTTAGAAGTAAATGTAGCAATTGTAACTTCATCTTGGATATTATTTAAAAGCTCACTAAGTTAGTAGCGATTTTAACACGGAATCTTGTGGTGTAATAAAAAGCGAAGTTACTTGACAAATACACAAACATATGTTTGTAAACTCACAAAACACCCGATCATGATAGACTTCTTTCAAAAACTTTTGATTTGTGGTGCGGTCTGTGGTTAGATATCTTATGTGGATATCCCGAGGATTCTTAAACAAGATTACGTGTCTTAAAGATAGCAAAAGAAATATAATATGGTAAATAGAAAGAATGAAAGTGTGGATCAAAGTAGAGAAAGAAGAACAAGTAACCACCTAATGGAAAACTGTGACGCATCGGATGTTTGATATTGAGCTGAGTAACAAAATTCAAAGAGTTTTAGATGGTATTTGACATGAACATGAAAATGTAACAGTAATAGAAGCAGTGGAGATATCCAGATTTTGATATGATAGAGGAAGTAACTGAAAAGATAAGGGCAAATATACAGAGTCGCGGAAGAGAAAATCACGTTGTACGTGGCTGCACAAATGTTTTACCAAGAAATTGTTGAAAGATTTAATAGAAGGAAGTGTTGGGGTATTGCGAGCAGGGAAAGGAGGATAAAGACCCTAGATGACTTGATGCTGCTATGTTTACAAAATGGTCAACGAAACACAACACTACCACTATAAACGAACAGGAAGGAACACTGAAACATTAAATGTCCAAATGCTGCTAAAATTCGGTGATGCGTGTCATCCGTAGTAATTGGTACTGGTGCATAAATTTAACTTATTATGAGTCTCAGTCTCCGTAAAGGGGAATCGCAACTTGTAAGATTTGGTGATCTTAGCCGTAAACTGGTGGATCCTCCGCGTCCGGTCCAGCGATCAGCAAACTAAGCATTCATAAATTGACGTTCGCCAGTACAATATGACAGAGTCCCACCGTGTTGAACTACATTTATCGGTGAGCAGCCATTGCAACATTTTCTTACAGTTAGTATAAATTATGATGAAGGGACTAGAGATATACCCTATCCGTCAACGTTGGATATAATGGATCTACGATATGTGTGCATATAATCTTCGCCTACACCTTTACAGACCTCCTGTGTTGGCTGTTCTGTGTAGCGAATGACTGAGGATTCTCTATATAAATTTAAAAACCTAAGCATAGCTTCAATTAAAAAACAGTCATTT